>CACRXP010000390.1:290597-344883 GCA_902702965.1 Spirometra erinaceieuropaei | reverse complement strand
GAACTTCCTCTCAATCCTAGGTCGGTCCTCCGCCTCTGCCCTCAGCACTGAACCCCAACTGCTACCTGCAACTGTTCCTCCAAAGAAGGAGTAAGTTCCGCCTCCTCTTTTTTGGCTGCCGCGTTGAATCAGGACATATACCATACAGCAGGAGGCAGTGGAAGACGTCAATGGTGACAGTAGAGGCGGCGGTGGTGGTGGATTGCGAGAGAGAGAGAGAAAAAAAAACTCAAGGTTGTGTTGCCAACTAAAGACCCCCGTTGACTACAGAAGGTCGGTGTCTTTGTGTTACTGTGGTCTGGGGTGGTTACTTTGGCGCGAACGCATCGCCTCACGCAGGCAGCCGGCTGCTCGGACAGCTACCGCCATTATGCGGCTTTGCAGAAGGAGCGGTTTATTAGCATTTCCGCTGTTGAGATTGCCTTGGGTGTGCACACCTAGCTCCAGTCTTGTCATAAACTTTTGGCGCCAACCGTAGTGGCCAGGTTTCGTTGCGTTTTCTCTGAGAGGGTGTAAACTGAACTTCCGTCGTATAAAGACACCACCGCATCACCCACGTCCAACGCATCCAGAAAAAGATACTTGCCGCCGAGGTGAGGAATTGTCAGAATGGGACAAATTAGAACCGGATGGTGTCTGCAAAGCTTTTTTTGATGCGGAGTATGAAGCAAGCCAAGGTTGCCTTTACAATCGGGACAAACCTGAGTCGTCTTTTCTTATTTAAAAAACTTTGATGTCGTAATTTCTGTCAACGTTCTTCTAGCCACCACCATCACCCCTACTACCGCTCCTGTCACCGCTGTCAC
The DNA here is from genome assembly GCA_902702965.1 of Spirometra erinaceieuropaei. NCBI lineage: Eukaryota > Metazoa > Platyhelminthes > Cestoda > Diphyllobothriidea > Diphyllobothriidae > Spirometra > Spirometra erinaceieuropaei. The sequence continues at coordinate 344,077 of CACRXP010000390.1, read as the reverse complement.
TACTACTACTCCTACTACTACTACTACTACTACTACTACTACTACTACTACTTCTAGTACTACTACTACTACTACTACTACTACTACTACTACTACTACCACTACTACTACTACTACTACCTACTACTACTACTACTACTACTAATACTACTACTACGGCTACTTCTAACACTACTATCACCATCCTAACCAATACCACAGGAACCACTACTGCGCTTGCAATTATCACCATTAGGACTCCTGCTACCGCTACTGCTACTACGAATATCACTGCTTCTGCTACTACTATTACCTTTACTACAATTTCTTCCACTATTGCTGCCACTACTACTACTACTATCATGGCTGCAGAATATGACCTAACTCATGAAACTTGATGGGGACGGTTGAGACAGTCAACCTTAGACACCTAAAGTCTAGTCAGTTCCGAAAGATGTTCCTTAACATGCAGAATATGTTTGTTAATAACTTAACAGTCAAAATGTTTGCTAATATGATTAGATATTTACATTGCCTTGTATTCAGACACTTTTGTATTCTGATGGCGCTCCAAGACTGAGTTTGCGGATGCATATGCGTTTTTCTATCAGAGGAAAGTAATCTAAACTCGAGAGTTTTACCCAACAGAACTTGTCGCATCTGAGAATTGATTTTTTCTCCACGTAAATCAGAGGGTAAGCAGGGTTTTTTGGAAAACCAGACATTTTTATCGATTTTAAAACCCCAGATTTACAAATTTGTGGAAGGAGCGGCTTATTAGCATTTCCGCTGGTGAGGATGCCTTGGGTGTGCACACCTAGCTCCAGTCTGGTCGCTCTGTCATCAACTTTTGGCGCGAATCGTAATGGTGGAGTTTCGTTGCGGTTTCTCTGAGAGGTCGTAATCTGAACTTCCGTCGTATAAAGACACCACCGCGCCCACGTCCAACGCATGGCCGTCGAGGTGAGGACTTGTCAGAACGTGACAAATTAGAACCGGGTGGTGTCTGCAAAGCATTTTTTGACACGGAGTATGAACCAAGCCAAGGTTGCCTTTACAGTCCCGGACAAACCCGAGTCGTCATTTCTTATTTAAAAAATAGGATGTCATAATTTCTGTCAAAGTTCTTCTAGCCACCGCCATCACCACTACTACCGCTCCTGTCACTGGTGTCGCTACTACTACTACTACTACTACTACTACTACTACCACTACCGCCACTACCACTACTACAACTACTACTACTAACAACAATAACTGTAATACTGCTGCTGTTACTACCACTACCACTACTACTACTGCCACTACCTCTACTACTACTACTACTACTACTACTACTACTACTACTACTACTACTACTACTACTGCCACTACTACTACTACTACTACTGCCACTACTACTACTTCTAACACTACTATCACCATCGTAACCAATACGACAGGAACCACTATTGCGCTTGCAACTATCACCAATAGGACTTCTGCTACCGCTACTGCTACTACGAATATCACTGCTTCTGCTACTACTATTACCTTTACTACAATTTCTTCCACTATTGCTGCCACTACTACTACTACTGCCACTGAAAATACTGACAGTTCGACAGTCGACCACCGTGTGCCGCACAGCTAGGTGCAGCATGCACGGTGACTTGCGTGTCAATTTGTTTATGGTGATAGCAGGCTTGCACAGCATCTACCGCACTCTGCCCTTCCCCAATTCCCACCTGGACCCGGTGTCAAGACAGAGTCAAGGAGACCGTAGGTGCCGAAGGACACAGGTGTTTGGCACGGCCGGACCCGCACCTAGACGTGCCACAACACCCCCTGGTCCACAGCATACACTTAACCAAGATTTTCACGAAAAACATCCCAACAGGGGTCAGATGGACGAGGAATATGACTGGGCAGCCATGCCCACTACCTGGTATACCCGGCGGGATCGCAAGCGCATCTACCGGCAGGGAATCAGGTGTCGGGGAACTGTCAGCGCATGCCAGGTTGTGAGGGCCATGGTTTGCTGATACTGGCATAGCACACGCCTTCAGACCTTCTGACCACTACCGATACTACAGGAACTACCACTGTGCTTGCTACTATTAGGACTACTGCTATCACTACTACGACTATTAATACTTCTACTGATATTGTTACTATCACTACTATTGCTTCTACTACTACCGCCACTACTACAATATGTGGCCTAACTCATGAAACTTGATGAGGAATGTTGAGACGATCCATCTTAGACACCTAAAGTCTAGTCCGTTCTGGAAAACTCCATTTTACCTGCAAAATATATTTATAAATAATTTGACAGTCAAAATGATCGGATATTTACGTTGCCTTGTATTCAGACGCTTTCGTATTCTCATAGCGGTCCAGGACTGAGTTTGCGGATGCATATGCGTTTTTCTATCAGAGGAAAGTAATCTAAACTCGAGAGTTTTACCCAACAGAACTTGTCGCATCTGAGAATTGATTTTTTCTCCACGTAAATCAAATGGATCAGAGGGTAAGCAGGGTTATTTTTGGAAAACCAGACATTTTTATCGATTTTAAAACCCCAGATTTGCAAGTTTGTGGAAGGAGCGGCTTATTAGCATTTCCGCTGGTGACAATGCCTTGGGTGTGCACACCTAGCTCTAGTCTGGTCGCTCTGTCATCAACTTTTGGCGCGAATCGTAATGGTGGAGTTTCGTTGCGGTTTCCCTGAGAGGTCGTAATCCGAACTTCCGTCGTACAAAGACACCACCTCACCCTGACTTGTTCTTCAAGCCGCCGCCGCCGCCGCCGCCGCCGCCACCACCACCGCCACTACTACCGCTGCTTCCACTGCTGTCACTACTACTACTACTACTACTACTACTACTACTACTACTACTACTACTACTACTACTACTACTACTACTACTACTACTACTACTACCACTACTACTACTACTGCTACTACTACTACTACTACCACTACTACTACTGCTACTACTACTACTACTATGTGAATTTGTTTGTAGTGATAGCAGACTTGCGCAGCATCTACCACACTCTCTCCCTTCCCCAATTCCCACCTGGACCCGGTGTCAAGACAGAGTCAAGGAGACCGTAGGTGCGGATGGACACAGGTTGTTGGCACGGCCGGACCCGCACCTAGGCGTGCCACAACACCCTCTGGTCCACAGCATACACTTAACCAAGATTTTCACGAAAAACATCCCAACAGGGGTCAGATGGACGAGGAATATGACTGGGCAGCCATGCCCACTACCTGGTATACCCAGCGGAATGCAAGCGCATCTACCGGCAGGGAATCAGGTGTCGGGGGACTGTCAGCGCATGCCAGGTTGTGAGGGCCATGGTTTGCTGATACTGGCATAGCACAGGCTTTCAGACCTTCTGACTACTACCGATACCACAGGAACTACCACTGTGCTTGCTACTATTAGGACTACTGCTATCACTACTACGACTATTAATACTTCTACTGATATTGTTACTATCACTACTATTGCTTCTACTACTACCGCCACTACTACAATATGTGGCCTTACTCATGAAACTTGATGAGGAAGGTTGAGACGATCCATCTTAGACAACTAAAGTATAGTCCGTTCTGGAAAACGCCATTTTACCTGCAAAATATATTTATAAATAATTTAACAGTCAAAATCATCGGATATTTACGTTGCCTTGTATTCAGACACTTTTGTATTCTCATAGCGGTCCAAGACTGCGTTTGTGGATTCATGTGTGTTTTTCTATCAGAGGAGAATAATCTAAACTCGAAAGTTTTATCAAGCAAAAACCTGTCGCACTCGCGAGTTGTTTTTTTCCTCCACGTAAATCAAATGGATCGGAGTCTTAAAGTAAGTATATATAGCGAAAATGATTCCAATATGAAGACAAAAGTGGATTCTTTTATTTACAATTAGAAAGCCAGAAAGCCGATCAAATGTTCCAATTTTTAGGGGAAGTTTTTAGCTGTTCACTTGACCCTAATGTGATTAAACTCGCGTCCTCCGGTGGGACCCCATAGCTCTGGTGGCTATAGCGTTGGCTGTACTGAAGCCTTCCTCTTGCTGTTGTGGTTTCGAATCCCACCGAGGCGCCGAGTTTTTCACAGTTGGGTCAAAATGAATTACTCAAGAGCTCTGCCAAAACATCCATGAATAAAGTGGCACGTTTAAGATTGCGCCTACCAGTTCTATTCAAATCTATTATTCACTGGCTGGCCTGCCAACATGTGACCTGAAGACAGACTTCCATTTCTGTGAGGTTCCTATCGGTGAACGCCAGCGAATTCGTGTTTGTTATTGTCAACCGCATCTCAAGCAATGTACAAACGGAAAAAGTACAGGCAATTTTCGTGAAAACACTTTGGAATCTGTAGCGAAATTGTAGACTGTTGACTAACTGCCATACTTGACACGGAATATTCAAGTGCGTCGGCATTTCCATCGCGGGCTGAAGCCCTGTCATTATGTTATTACCGACAAAGATAAGGGAGACTGAAATGGCCATTTCGGGTTTATTAGCCATTGTCAGCCAGTCATATCCAACCCCGATGTGTGGAACTCCTGAGGCTTGAGCTCGCGACCTGTTAGTTTGAAGTCCACGCGTTTAACCATTGGGCCACGGGCCTGTTGTCCTGTCGGTTTCGATCGGGAATATACAATGGTAGGGGATGCTCACCGATCATTCTTACAGAACTCACCCTTTCCAACAGGGCAAGGGGCTCGTGGCCCAGCGGTTAGAGGCGTGGACTTCTAGCTAACTGCTGTGCCACGAGCCCGTTGCCCTGTTGGAACGAGTTTGTTCCGTAAGAACGATCGGTGAGCGCCCCCAACCATTGAAACCCTGTCATCCGCCATTGGGAATGTTCGAGGTCGTTGCGCCATCTTCCTGCCCGCTAGACGGCCTGTATGCCTTCCATTCTGTCTTGTCAAGAGCTGTCGCCGAGGATCGCATAGCTACGGGCAAATATTATCGACGAAGGCGAAGGAGACACCGGGTTGGCTCTTTCGAGGTTACCTGCCGTCGTCGGCCAGTCATTCCTCAACCCCTGGGATATCGGATCAGGCCAATTTGGTCATTGAGATAATCCCCTCCTACCATTTGAGTTGTGGTTTCACGTTCCGCTGAGAGATTCTCCCCCTCCCCGCCTCCCACCACGGTTCCATGCCTTAAACGCGTGCGAAAATCGAGACGTGCTTCAATAATGACCAAAAATGGGCCTTACTGTTGGCCGGTCAGAGTACCGGTCAAACCAGACGGGGTTCTTCGACCTGACTGCTGATTGTTGAGGGGCGCGATTGCCTTCAACGGACGTACTTGATTTTAGGCCACAGTAGTCACTGACCTCCCCCCTCCCTGCGGCAGGCAGGGGGCGGGGATATTTCGCGCGCTGGTTGTGTCTGTCCGGTTTCCGGATCTCGTCCCCTCCTAAACTTTCTTTCCATATTATTCAGCACTGCCGCCAAGTCAGATGTGCCGCCCTCAAAGACGGAACAAGACTTGCTAACCTGGTGCCAGGAAGTAACCCAGGGCTACGACAACGTCCAAATTAATGATTTCAGTACCAGCTTCCGTTCCGGCCTCGGATTTTGTGCCATCCTGCACCACTTCGTCCCGGAGTTGATGTAAGTCTCTCCCTTCGCCGCCACATTTTTTTGCCATACTTGTACTTTTTGCGACCTTTGTTGTAACGAAAATAGCCAGCCTAATTTGTGTCCTTTTTGGGCCTCCACAGGCCGCTATAAGCGTCGACGTCCACCGCGCAGCGTCAGTGACATGCGCGACATTGGACTTGCGCAGTATCTATCACACTCTGTCTTCCCACCTGGTCTGTTCTGTAGCATACTGCACTCGCTGTACCATGTCAATCGTGAACTGTCTCAAATGCCATCTGGCACATGCTGTTGTATCGGCACAGCCGTCGCTCCTACCTTCTTATCTAACGCCGACAAGAGACGTTCGTGGGTTCGAATCCCATCAAGGTCGCCGAGTTTTCCACGGGGGGAGAGAGAACCGGAAGCATAAGCGGGCGATCGACTGATGTATGCCTTTTTCGTGTCATTTCCACGATTCACAGTCACAACAGACAGGTTCTATGCCCCTGACTAGAATAGTATAGGGCTTAACTCGTATGCTTAGGATTGAGGATATCACTGGCCAATGTTGATGCGTAATTTAAGGATGCTGTCTTTTTTCGGTGAATTTGTAGTGGTTATGCGGTGAGAATGCGTACAGTCTGTGAGCTACAATTATCGAGTCAACTCCTAGATTGGAAGGAGAAGACCGAAAGCACCAGAATGAGGGGTTTATTGTGTACAGAACCCGGTGTTGTCCTCTCAGGCGGCAGTGGCCACTGACCAAGCCAGGGCTGGTCTTGACTGCGTCCAGTTAGGCCTGAGAGTCCCTGAGATAGTGGTGGCAGCCGCTTTTGTAGGCTCGTGGGCCAAACTCAAGTGGCGTCCAGTCAGCGTGTGTTGCATTTCCCGAGGGGTGTTGTCCCAGTGGCTTAGGTTGCGGTCGCAGGGGGGGGGGGGAAGGTGCGTTCAAGTGGCCTCATGGGCAGCTGTGGCTGTGCGGGCGCAGGTACGCCTGAGCTGTCGGTCGTGTGACTTCAGGTCAGCGCGTCTTGAACGGCTCACTGCGAAAGGGTGGATGACCCTGAGGCAGTGAGGTTTTGAACAATGACGCCAGACCGGTCATGATGGCTGACCGCCACACTGTCTTTCCACACCAAACCTGCTGCGATAATCAAGACAATTGATGCTGACCTGTCCTTTAGCATGTCAACCGTGAACTGCCTCAAATGTAATCGCCTGCCGCGCATTCAATTACTTTCCAATAGACTAAGACGCCCGAGAAAGCCACCCCGAGCGGTTTTTGCACACTCTCTTGTGTCAAAAATTTCCAGGAAACCTCGCAAATATAAGCCTTACCCTAGCACTTTCTTATGATGATCGGCGTTGTCCTCACAACTCCTTTGCGTCAGCGAAGACCAATGCTGGGGGAAGATTTTCTGGCGAACTAAAATGATCTGTGTTTCCGCTGTTGGAAGTGAACTGAGCCTCTTCTCGGTCGGCCGATGAAAAGTCTGTTGGATCATTGTCTTTGGCCTGGCGAATTATGTTTCAACAGGATAGCAAGATGCCCTTTGCTGCCCTTTATGGACTCATGTCTCCAGTTAACAGAGAAGCCTGGCAGTGATTCAGGAGAATGCTCGCGACGATCTTCATGACAGTGCCGGTCAGACTGATGTGATGTCAGACAAATGCGTCCGAGTCGTCTTTTGACTGCCCATCGTCACCTGGTAGATGTCCTGGCAACCTTCTATAGTTCCTTGTTGTCATTGTTAACTGAAATTCAGCCAGTCTTACCGCTCTCCTCTTTCCACGCCAAACCCCTCGTGAATTCGGTTTTCAGAGGACTGCAGCTTCCTGTAACCCCTAGGAGCATGCAGAGGGGAGAAGATGAGTAAGTCTGCTCTTGCTGTCTCCTAACACCTTTTTTCAATTGACTGACTCGTACGCTCTCTGATCTGCCCTACTTTGGGTTCTCCCATCCGGATATTTTTCCAACATTTTTATCGCGTTTTTTGTTTTTCACCATCTGATCGCTCTCCCTCCACCTCCCCACGCTACCCCAACTTTTGTTCATTTGCGCAGTGATTTTGACTCCCTCGACGTCAAAAGTGAGCGCGAGAATGTGCGTCTCGCCTTTGACGCAGCCGCGAAGCTGGGCATTCCCCGGATGTTGGATCCGCTGGAGGTTGCGCCGCCTGATCGGGATCGGCCGCCGGATCGACTGGGCATCATGACCTACTTGCATCAGCTGCGCATGCACTTCTCCAAGCCCTCGGCAACCGTAACTGTATCCCAGACTGTAGATTCTCCCCCGCCAGGTGCGAAAACCTCGACTCCCCTGCCGACTGACGTGCCATCCCCTTCATCCCAACCGGCAACCGCAGCTAACGCAAGGTGCCACCCTTTCTCCCACTTTCAAAATGATCACGGTCCTGCCCGTTTTTAGCACGTTGCTAGGCCTACTTAAATAGTGTCAGTAGGCAGCTACCATGCCAGGTACATTGAGTCGAGCTTTTGTTGCCACGTGCGGCACCAGCTGGAAATTCGACCCATCAGTTTTTCCTCTATCATTACGCGTAATTTCCGGCAGTGTAATTTTATATCCTCGTCTAAAATTAATAAACGAGTTTGAGGTGAACTGGCAATAAATATTATTAAATGTTATGCTTTCTGCCATTACTTGCGGTCAGGGTCCTAGTCCTGCTGTTTTAATAAAAAAAATTAGGAAAGGAGCTGCCAAATTTATCGAGTATTTTCTCATGTTTATAGGACGAACGGTGTATCTGCAACGCCTCAGAAGTCTCCTTCATCCAAAAAGCCTGATTCCCAGCGACCGATATCCGACGTAAGTACTGTTTTTCGCCATATTTCCTGCGTTTTTAGCAGCCATTCCCTTCGCATATCGGTGTATCGAAGCCCGGTCTACAGAAGGATGATCAGGATAATATTCGATTTTTATTTCTAATCAGGCCAGAGCATCGGCGCGCTATGATGAACTTCTCGCTAAGGCCCGAACACTCCTGGAAGAGTCTCGAACCTCGTCTGAAAAGCCTCCAGTTTCTGCGCCCCCCACTCCTGCCCAGAGTTCCGCTCCTTCTTCCGCCGTGAATCAAAACTCAGGCGATCCCAGTTCTGCAGGCATTACTCCTGTTGGTAATTTGCACACTCTCCTGCTGAATGTGACTACTGAGTAGTAGATGGCAGTATTTCGAAAAAAGGAGTTACCAGATATATATATATATATATATCAGAGGGGAGACGACAGAGTCTGGGGGTAGATTGATACAGCACTGTTTCGGGCTTGTTTGCCTTCATTCATATATATATATATATATATATATATATATATGTCAAGTGGGCGTTTGACCCTCACTGTTGTGGTTAGGATCTCACTCGATCCCATTCTGTCGCCAGTAGCAAGCTGGCGGGCGGACAGAATGGGATCGAGTGAGATCCTAACCACAACAGTGAGGGTCAAACGCCCACTTGACATGCTTATATACCTCACTTCCTAAGGCCTATGACGTACTGATGATCGGTAACGACCGTGAACAGCTGTCTGCGTCTGGTCTGTTGCACTCTTAGCGAGCTGCTCATGTATTATATGTGGTATGTGTCCTCTGACACAGCGTTCGTTGTCGCCAGTAGCAAGCTGGCGGGCGGACAGAATGGGATCGAGTGAAATCCTAACCACAACAGTGAGGGTCAAACGCCCACTTGACATGCATATATATATATCAGAGGGGAGACGACAGAGTCTGGGGGGTAGATTGATACGGCACTGTTTTGGGCTTGTTTGCCTTCATTCAACCAATCATAACCCTGACCACCAGCTGGTACCGGAAACACAAACATGCGCACAGACGCACCTGGCGCAGCTGGTCCACCATTGGGTCTACCAGATGGGTCATAAGCACTTCATCGAACCGAAGTTCCTCAGTGCCTCGCCACCTGCCATTCCCTGTCGATGGGGTTGGGGGAGGACATATTGAAAAAGATACGGGCATATTTTTTATTCATATACTGACATGCCAAGTAATGGCTTTGGTTACCCCTCTTCAGAGACTGTGGAGTCCTATACACAACTCTCCTTGTGTGGCCCTTCGGTTGAATACACTTTGAGCCTGTCGCGTGGATTTCGAGAGCCAACTCGATGTGCGGGATGGATCTCCGTTTCGCCGGGATTATTTCGTCGCCGTTTTCGTTGACTCTGTGGTTAATTGGTGACCCCGCGTTGTTTTACGTCCTTCGACATCCTCTTATAAGTCATCTCGACCGTCCTTTCGAACGATGTCTCCGTATGTTCCACAGCAGAGTAGGAGCAGGGACGGCGACCTGCGTGTGGATCCCTTTTTTCTTATGGCAGAGTTGTGCAGCATTCACCGCACTCAGCCCTCCTCTCCAACCCTGGACCCGGATGCGCAGGTGGTTGGCGCGGCGAAAAACCGCGCCTAAGTGCGTGCCACCACACCGGCCCGATTTGAGGCTGGCGCGGCCGAAGCTGCACCTAGGCGTGCCGTCATCGCCCGGCTCGGATCCCACGCAGTGGGAGTGCCTAAGAGACCACATTAAGAGGGAGACATTCCAGTCTGGCTCTCCAGACGGTCACTCAACGCATAAGCACGCACTGTGCTGACTGCGTGATCCGATTTGTCCCCCGAGTTGGCAGCCTTCCCAGTCAGGGCTCTTAGCGCACCAGATTATTTTTAGTGAGGAAAGTACGCTGAGTCGTCGTCGACTTCACTCTATTTTCCTATTCCCAGGCCCCAGCCACTGTCTGAGCCGGCCAGTTGTCTGGTGCAGTGAATGGGCACAGTTCACGACAGAGCTGGAGAGCACTTCTGTGCGCGCGCGCTACATCCACGACCTGGCCCCGCAAACACACATGCCAGGATTTCACACACGAGGGGGGGGGGAGCATGCGCTGAGACCGTCGACCTCACTCTCCTTACTTCCAGTCATCGATCCACTGTACACGCCGCTTAACCAACTGATGCTGTGATCGGGGGAGGTCGGTGCCAGTACTAGGAATAGTCCGTCTACGCGCGCCCCACACTCGATCCGGCCAAAATTCTGCACAGGGGGTAGACTGCCTAGATTTCTCATGTAACTGAGGAGCCACATGCAGAGGGACTTGGAGGACACACTTCTCACTTACGTGAGAGGTGCCTGCGTTGTGTGATGTCGATGGTGTTCGTGTGTAGTGCATTCGTCCATGGGAAAATTTGCCGCGATATGGCCTAGTCTACGGTCTATCGCAGATTTTCGTGTGGGTACATGTGACCAAATAGGCCTATCCCTTGACTGAATGTGCGAGGACAATGCGAACTGTTGGTGCTCCAGGCACTGATTCGCCAGTCTCCGTGAAGCGGGTTCGCAAGTGACCCACCAGGCCCGTGCGTGATGATGATGCGGCGTGATGGTGTGGACAGGATAAGTTAGGAGGTGCCAAGTAGATTGTTATGCTGCTACTCGTGGCCACTCTGGTGGGTGGGAAGTTGGTAGAGCTCGGAATGGAAGAGTTGGCCGATGGGCATGGTGTGCGAAGTGTGTCGATATTGCGGTGAATTCCGCTGTCGGGGATGCGCATGCGTGAATGTGCGCAAACAGCGCGGAACTCGTGGCAGTGAGCCGCCGGTTTCAGTCCGATGGATTCTCAAGAGACTGACCAGTCCGATGCATGACATAACTGTGTGCGATCGCAAGGAGGAGAGGTTGGAACCGAGTCCACATCTCTGGTGGCGGGGGCGGTGACAGTGAGGGTATTGGTTGACGAGGCGTTTGAAGCGTTCTGATTAGTGGCGAGAGCAAGAGAACTGGTAGTTTTCTCCATCGTCGGGGTGTTTGTGGCAGGGGGGTGACGGAGGTGATGTAGCACCGGAAGTTTGATCATCGCGACTGAAAGCGGTCGTCGTAAGGCTTGGTGGAGTGGGGGGGGAGGGATGACGATTAAGCGGTTGCGGAAACGGTTGGTAGAGTTGTTGCGTTGTTGCACTCCGTCCTACGAGACCAACCCTCGCGCAAAAGTCCACCAACTGCGTGGGCGTGTCGGAAGAGTTTGGCTGTTGTTTCCGTGGGTCGGGGACTTTCGAACCTCACTTTTGGCCTTGGCAGCGACGATCCGGTTGGCTGCATAGATTGCTATTCCAATCTTCAGCGCTCTTCTCCTGGCCGGTCAGTCTTGCGCAACGTCTTCCAAGATTTTTCGGTTGATTGATAGGCGCCTCAAAGAAGTCTTTCGAGTGTCCTTGTAGCGGCGTGCTTGAACCTGTCGGCGAAAACCAATAACGACATGTCCATGGAAGAGTTGTTTGAACAGTCACTCATCGTCCATCCTCACGAGGTGGCCGCTCCGTCGTGGTTGCTTTTCCCTCAACATGTCTTTGATGCTGAGGATTCCGGTCCACCCCGAAACTTCACTGTCCGGGATCCGGTTTCGCCACCTCAGTTTTAGTATCCAGCTGAGGTGGGAGTAATTGAGTTCCTGCGCTTGTTTCTTGTAAACCGTACAGGTCACCGTTTCACACAGCAGTGTCGCCAAGATGGCAGCTTCGCGTACATCTTCAGTTTGCTGTTGAGGTGGAAACCGTGGCGACTCCACGCGGAGTTCAGCAGCCAGCCTAAGGCCCGGCTGGCTTTCGAGAACAGGTGAACCACTTCTTCGTTGTTGATTTTGACGCAGTGTGAGTTTGTGCTGCCTAAGTAGGTCATATTACCCACGGTTTTCAGTGGGGTGCCGTTGACTTTAATGCGAGGACCTTTCCATACAGTGTTTGAAACGACCACCGTTTTTGCCGTGTTGATGGCCAGCCCGAAGTTGACGCGGCCAGAGGCCAGGAGTTCCATGCTTCTGAAGTAGGCAAGCAGGGCAGGATTCAATGGTACCAAAAAATTTCGCGACGGCTCGTCAGCTGCGTCCTGTCGGTTCGTAACATAGATAACGAATGGGAAGAATGCAACAGATTTGAATTCGTGCAGAAAATCAATGCAGAAATAGCAAGGTCATGGTTTCGGATAAAGCTGACTAATCGATAAAGCTATTAAGTCAAACGCCGTATGGGAAGAATAGTGAAAAAGGGGGAGCGTTAACGAGCAAAAAAGTGGAGGGGGGGAGGAAAGATCGTGGAGCTAGAGGCTACCATGGCAATGCTAGGCTAACCACGTGTTCCAACTGTTTACAAAGATCTGGTTTCACCAGTCGTATATAGGCCGCCTCTAGGTAGCGCAATGTCCGAGTTGTTCGTGCCCGAACAAGCACTCGGACGGAAGTTTTGGGGTCGACGGAGTGACCACCATCGAGCAGGTGTTTCGTAATGGAGGAACGCGGGATTTTTCTTGCTTTAGGAGCAATCTGAGCAGGTGCTCAATAGACTGCCAACTGCCTTTGCGTTCGCCCAATGTACTTGCATCCGCAAGTGCATGTGAATTCATAAAAACCATTTTGAAGTGGCGTGCACTGGTAAGGCATCCTTCGCCCCTGGAATCGGAAAAGGCTTAGTTGGACTGCATAATACGAGTTCGGCTGCATTGTATGTCCCTTCAATGGTGGAACGCCGGCGTCGTTTGATTGTATTTAAAATATTGTCGCCCCTAAAGGGCGAAGATATAAAGACGGGCTTCTTCGGAACTGAATGTTCTGTCATTTTTGGCCGTGTAGAGTTGCTGTACTTGTGGATGAAACGTCACGAATTTTTTTGGTACCATGAAATCCTGCCTTATTTGCCTACTTCAGCTTCGTACCGGGAAAAAAATGTTTCAGATCTATGCTCCGCTGCGTGTCTGCTTTTCTCGCGTTGTTATGTGCGCAATCGTGTCCGCGGGGAGCGGATCGTGGACAGAAGGCGGGGATAAATGTGTCGGGGCCCGCATGCGCCGCGGATCATCACGGTATGCATACATCAACATGGCACGAAACACAGGGCTGAAGAAGGTGGGAGCGAGCACGCAGCCGTGTTTCACTCCGTTGGTCACTACGAATGCGTCAGAGACGGCTCCATTGTCCGTCACGCGCGCGCCATCGCCTCGTCATGGAGCTGACGCATCTGTTATAGGAATCGCCTAATGCCTGCATGATTTTCCCGACTCCATCAGGATTTTACTGTATCGCAGACTCGCGTCAGCTTCATGAAAATAGCGTAGACCTGGTACCGCATTTCCTGGCAACTGGCGGGCAGCGAAGATCCTGTCGGGGCGTCCGCGGTGTCGTCGGAAGCCACACTGGCTTTTTGGTCGAAGTTCCTACTCAGGATTGTTGTTGAGACGGTTAAGGAGGATGCGAATGAAAATCTTTGTGGGGCCAACACGTATCTACGGGTACTCATGTGGGAGAGTCTAGTACCTCAAGGGGATCGGAGTGTAGGCTCCGACCATCCCAGATCACAGCGGCGCAATCAGTAGGTGAAAAGTGTCTCTGAGACTTTGACTAGATCCTTCACGTTCGGCTTAGAAGTTATCCACAGGCCTGACGCAGGTGACACAACTGAGAACCAGCCGCTTGAAGTTGACCGCTGCGTAGCTATTTAGAACGCAGCTAAATGAGAGAACCAAACTCAACTGAAAACGCGAATTAACCGTTTGCTGGATATGACCACTGCTCGCGCACAAACCAACCTTGCTTCCGACTGTGGTGCTGTCGGGTGACGATTGCACTTCAATTCAGGTGGAAGAAACTTGGGTGTCAATCTCCACACAGAGCGTGAGACAGACGGGACCACTAATTCTCGCCACCGTCTGCGATGACATCTGGTCCACGCGTCAGGCACAGTACGATTGTAACCCTTGTGCCGTATAATGAGCTTGGCAGGTGAATGTGTCGCACACGCCTTCACCCCCCCCCCCTCCCCCTCCGCTTGCCATGAACGCCTCACATTTTCGATATGCCATCTGAAAATCGCATATTCTCTTTTAGCCACAACTGTGCTTCATTTCGCTATCCTCCCCTCTAGGCAGTCCTTCGTTCGATCGAGTGGATCAGATAACACCCCCCGAGAACGTTAACCCCTCGTCAAGTCTCAGAATTCGCCGTCTGAAGCTCTCCAACTTGAAACTCTTCTCCGACGGCCTAGAGCCCAGGCGTCGGAGTTCATCTCGAAAGAGGTCCGCTTATGCCAACGGCGTTGGCGACCATGTAAGTGCATTTTCTAGAGCAATAGATCCTTTGTATTTTATCGTTCGAAAGCTAATTAACCAGTCTGTTGTCGCGTGAGTCTAAAGGTATGTGCAATGTTTTCTGTGTAATTAGTGATTCTGCAGCCAGTGCATTGCATCGGATCTCTAGTAGCTGGCATTGATCCTCTCAGCTGGATAGATTCTGAAGATTTTTGCCCGGTTTTCAAAAAATTATTCGCCCTTACTGTGTCAATACTACTAGCCTATCTTCTGAACCTTCCAGACTTATCTCAAAATGCCTTGGAAGGCGGGGACCATGACGAACAAAGGATGCTGAGTGCTGTTCTGTTCTACTAGGTACTCATTAGTTGTTGTGTCGAAGATGAAAGTCGCACTAATCTAAAGTGACGTGGGCAGACGCTCGTGTTCAAGTTAATTTACACCGGTCGGATTGAGCAAACAATTTCTCTCCACAGTGTGCTTGAGTGATGTCCCTAATCAACATGTAACAGTATCTGGCTACTTTCATTTTTAAAGTAGGCCTAGAAACATACTAAAAACGGGTAGAAGCCTGGTCATCTGGAAAGGGAAAGGTGGTATCTTGCGTTTGCTAAGGTTGCCGGCTTCGACGAAGGAGCTGGCATACTGTTAGACAGGGCGGTTGAGGTTTTCGCGTCTCGCTGGGGAGAATCTACACTCGTGCATAAAGTGAATGGTTTACTTAAATTATGGACTGGTGACCTATTCGTCCTGGGTACGGAAAAACTTGTGAGTTTCTTTATACTGCTTCGACACCCCCTCCTCCACCCGCCAACCCATTGACACCCGCGGTTCTTGCGTTGGACCCCGAGAGAATCGCCAGTACACCGTGCCAATTGTGGTGATTTGCGCCTGAATGATATTTCAGTGCAGGCGACTTGCACTGCGCCGACCTCGCTCTCTCACAATCGGCTTCATCCGCCGCCCATCTCTCTCTCTCGTGAACTAGCCGCTATTGTCCCCAGCCAACAGAAAACCAACTTCAGTGCACTTAGGTGTCGTGTGTGTAGTAATTACCATCAAAGGGTTTCGTCCCATTCTGTCGTCTGGTTTCACGAACGAGTTATATCTCGACAGTTCGTAACGGCCACCACGGGGATGGGGAATGGAAGCTACTTAGAGTAACTAAAGGACCGCCTGCACGACGCGGACGCTCCTCTCTCAGTGTAGCATACTGGAGCCGTCTGAATATGAGATCAGACATTTTGCCTCTTGTCTTGCGTGCTTGTCCCTTAACTTGGACGTTTTTCCTTGATTTTTCCCCCTACTCTGTCTCAAACCGAGCGTTACTGGCGCCAGTTTATTTTCCTCCGAAATTTACTGCGGCTTTAAGAATAAACGTGTTGGCTTCTGTCGGTCAGTGTTGTTCATATTTTTTTTTCTTGTTCGCGTTCCCTTTGAACACGAACCATTTCCGAGCTGATCCCGGAATTCTTATGAATAGCTGCAATCTTCTTCACGGATTTCGAAAATGGGAGCTTTGGCTGTATAATAACAGGGCGGTGGCCTGTTGGCTTGACGCGTAACTGTCTGAAGAATAGCCTCGTCACATGGGCTGATGCAGTAGTTATACGCCAGCGTACCAACTCTATCCTGTGAAGGTGCCGTGGAAGGCAGGTTATGTCATTCACATTTTTCACCAATTCCTAGTAGAAACATCATGAGTTCTGGTGTTAGACCCCTGTAAGGATCTCTGCATTTCCCACATCATCCCCGTGCCAATGAACACGTCGAATTGTAGAACTCCCTGGTTCATCTCACCAATTTTATACTTCATGTTAGCATTTATTTTTAAGACAGACACTTGCTAGTGAAGGGCTTGGGCATTTGTTCTTTAAGTCCCTGTATGACGTCTATACCTCCGTTATTTATCAATCGTCTCTTTGGCCCTCGCCTTTTCAGGATCGGAACATCCAGGACTCTTTTGGTACGTGGCGATTATTTTTTCCTATTTCTTTTACGGTCAGAAATATTTTTCAAAATGGATACGCCCCAAACACGAGCTGTATTGGGTTGTTTCCATCTACACTAAGTCACTCCATTATATGTTTATTTGTAACATATAAGCCTACTTACAAGCGTTCAGTAACCCTGTTTTTTATGTTTAAGCCTCGTGTTTGAGTCTGGGATCGTACCCGAGCATCATGGCTGAAAAGGCTGCTATTGCCAGGCAACAAGAACTGCTTGATAGAGAAGCACCGACTCTGGAAAAAAGGCTGCGCGAGGTAATGAATGGGGGCGGTGGCGGTAGTGCCGAGGAGGAGAACTTGATGCGACGATGGTTCAGCCTTGTAAACCAACGAAATGCCCTTGTGCATCGAAGTTACCAGTTATCAATCATGTAAGTTTTTTCTCTTTGGTCGAGGGTCTTCGACTTGGTTGCTCTTCTTTCAGTTTGCAGCCAATGCACTAACATCATCTAGAAAAACTCGTTACTCCTGAGGCTAGCACGCTCTAAGTTTTCTTACGGCCTAATCTTACCTCTACGAGTTCCCGAGAAAGGTATTTTGACCCATTGGCCGCGCATGTGATTACAAAATGTTCTTGATGGTAGAAGGACGCTCACCGATCGTTCTTACGGAACTCACTTGTCCCGTTGTGCCTCATGGGCTCTTTCGAGCCCAACCAGCAGCCGCACAGCGGCGCGTTATATAGACAGAGTAGCATTACCGACAAAGACAAGGGAGAATGCGATGACCATTTCTGGCTTACTAGCCGCCGTCAGCCAGTCATACTCAACCCCGAAGTGTGGAGCATCTGGGGCTCGATCCCGCGACCTGTTGGGTGGTGTTCTTTTCATTAAGAGCCAATGTGTCCGGGTTTATATGTTATTCTTAGGCTGTTCTTCATATTTGCAATGTCCCTGCACTGATTTGGGCTTTTATTGGTTTAGAGTATTTGGGGATAATAAAATATCCTCATGAAAACGCCACTTAGCCCTGCAAGGGTAATAGAGCTAGTTTAGATGTGCCAACAATGTACAACTAACAATAGGTGTTACTAACAACATGTCAGTAGTGTCTTTGTCACAATACTTAGTGTTTTGCTATTCCGCCTTAAGCGGAAGTTTTGTGGCGGCCTTCCGTGCATATTGACCAGTTCTCTTTCCCATGCTTTAGTGAAAAGGAAAAGGACCTCCAAACTACGAGTGAACTCATCAAGCAGGAATTACATGAACTGCTTTCAAAAGAAGGTATTCCTCCCCCTGCATACTTATTATCGTGATCGTAGTCGGAACCACAATTCGACTAATCTGTGACTTGTTTGAATCGAACCCTGAAACCAGAAACTTTACAGCTATCTACTTTTCCTGTAATTCTTAAACCTGCGCTGTCCTCCGGATGCTTGAATAGCGCTAAGTGCTCCCAACTTGCAATGTGTTCGCAGTTTCGCGCTAATCTCCCAATGCGTCTGATTCTGTCGACTTGAATGGATGAATGTCAAGCGCGGGTGCCGTTACTTGCTCACGCCTGCTCTTGAAACATAAACCTATATTTCGGCCGTCGATCCATCCGGATCGACAAAGATCACTCTAATTGGGACGAATCTTCAGAATCTCTACCGGCAGAGTGTGAGACTGAGTCGGGAGGTCTCCCGTGGCTTCCTGCCGACGTTTAATGAGCCAGAAATGGTCATTGCCGCCACCACCACCGAGGGACTGTGGCGGTCAAGGATGTGAGATCAACTTAAACCACGCACAATAAGTTCGTTTCGTCTAATGTCAGAAGTCAGGGAGCTGGGAGGACTAGTTTACTCTGTACACAGGGCAGGTTGCCGTAAGTTGGCGGTTTGCTTGCAACAGAGATAAGCGTCCGTTCACGGAGAGCGTCAGTCGCGGTGTGTAGTTTACGCGGGAGTGTCAGTAGGTGGGGGTGACTGGCTGAATGCTGGTCATGAGATTGGATGGATTAGGGGGAAGCATAATTACAGGGGCTCACGGGTATCAAGCCAGGTCGTCCGACGCGCATGAGGTGATAATAGTTTGTGGATGCAGCCGGGTGTGACCTATTATGGACATTCCGCATTATCCACGGGCAGGAATGTTCGCTCAAAACTGACGACTTTTTTGAATTCACGACCACGAGTCACCTGCGCGATCACCCTTACAAAGTCAAGCGGGAGCGTACACGCCTAGACAATCGGAAGTTTTCCTTCAGCCAGCGTGTTGTTCGGCCATGGAACTCACTCCCAAGTGAAATAGTGACATCTGATACAATCGCTGTATTCAAAAGGCAGCTGGATCGTTTGATATTTGATAAACGACGACTTTCACAACAGGACTACCTGCGGCCAGCCATAAATTTCATTTCTTGATTTCATCCCTACTTAACACACCCCTGACTCTTAATGAGATGCCCCCTCTCAAACTATGCAAATGACTGCACTTTATGCTGATTGTATATAACTGCACTTAAAATTTCATGTGTACACTGAGAAGACCGCCTGCCGCACCCTTAGCAGTCCCGCACTGTGAAAGTTTCCCGTGAACAAATATGTTACTGACAAACTTTTAGTAAGATGTACATTTAACATTTATATTTTATGTACCGTTTTCAATAGGGTCATCAAGGGCATTGCCTATTACCCTAAAATACAATACAATACAATGAGGGACCCCAGTTCTAGCCGGCGGGGGTGGTTGTGTGTCAGCGGCCTGGCAACGGTTGTCGCGGCCATCGACCGACAAAAACGGAGCCGGAGAATAGGGGGACTGGAGCGGCTGGTACAGGACTGCAACGCCATGTCTGTATGGCTGTTTTGTCACCAGGGCCAGCAGTTTCCATTGGTTAAGAAACTCAGTACTTCGTTTGTTTAAACTACAGGGACTGCATTTTATCTGAACCACAGGTTCCTAGATAGAAAGGACAAGAGGCCAGTTTCCACCGTATCTTGTAGTTTTTTTGCCTTGCTTAATTTCCGAGGAAATTAATGCGCGAACTTGGAGTAACTCTTTCGAAGCAGGCCTTTTCAGGCACGGTCCGAAATTTGATATGAATATTTGAGATGAAATCCATCAGCTACTGCGGAATAACCGCTTAATATTCACAAACCGCCAACAGGCAGCCAGTAGTATAGCATTGTGCAATAATTTACCGTACTAACAACACAGGTATTAGCTAAAAGCCCAGACACGCGTGTTTCGCCGATCTTGTGCCGCTGCCTGACGCAGCTGCGAGGGGTTCGGCTCGTCAGTGGGTCCCCCAACTTTCCCGTGTGTTTTCTGGTATATGAACTCCAGTTTCAACTTGCCTTGCTTAATTTCCGGTTATTCCGCAGTAGCTGATGGATTTCAGCTCAAATATTCATATCAAATTTCGGACCGTGCCCGAAAAGGCCTGTTTCGAATGAGTTACTCCAAGTTCGCGCATTAATTTCCTCGGAAATTAAGCAAGGTAAGTTGAAACCTGTGTTGTTAGTACGGTAAATTATTGCACAATGCTGTAGTTTTTTTGCCAATGGACCGAATTTGTCTCAGGCGTTTACCACAGTAGACAAATTCAGACTAAGCACTGCAAAGGCAGAAGGTTGAGTGGACTGCGTGTAGTCTTTGCCTGCTTTCACGCTGTCTGAGGCAATTATAGGACCTTGGCTCGAGTTCTCAGTCACAAAGTGTTCCCCTAGTGTCTTAAGTAGACCTACCTTGCCGGCTGGAATGTCCGGACGCCCGCATACTTTAAGGAAGTCGGTCATTTCTGCTCAGGTTGGTGTACATTCGGCGCTTTTCGTTCCTGGAGACCGCACAAGGCTCCCAGCCTTCCCTGACTCTTGGAAATGCGAGCAAACGCACCAGACTTGTTGGCGAGTGAAGTCTTGTAAAGTATTAACGGCTTCTGTGTGTGTACAGTAGCCCATGCGAGCAGACAGTAAGAACCCCTCCCCCCCTCCCTTTTTTCTGCTCCTCCATCTTTTGTAGACCACTTAAAAAGTGAGGAGGAGAAACAACGGGAGAACACCCTGCTGAATGAGATTGTCAGCATGGTGAATGAGCGGAATGAGATCATCCAGGTGTTGGATCACCAGGAACGAGAGTAAGTTAAATGTTCACCTACCACCCCGTTCATTTGCAGCACTTCCTGTCTTCTAAGTTTTCTCCTCTGTGATTTTTTATTCGATCCTCTCTCACTACTGATATCTGCCCCCCTCACCCCCCATGAGCGCTATTGGAGTTCGGATCATAGCCCCCCTCCGGTCATCCTGTGGACCGTCGATTTCGACGATGTCCACCGTATGCCCCACAACAGGTGGTGGGAGTAGGTACGGTGACTTGCGGGGGGGTTTATAGTGCCGGCAGACTTGCACTGCATCTCCCACACTCTCTCCTCCCCCCCGCCTGAGCCCGGTGTCAAGACAGAGTCAAGAAGACCGGAGACGAGGGAGGCCGCCCCTTGGCGCTCCACTCCGCCCCCTCTGGTCCTCTCAACAAATGACCAGAATTTTGACCGACAAATCAATGGGGGGAGGTGATGGTGGCAGTGGTCCCAGTTTGTGCGACCACTGCCGACAACAGGGTCTGCCAGCGCACCCCGTAAATGTTGGCATTTGTTATTGCGCACAGATAACGCCTGCCAGAATCCCATGTGACCCCCGTGTTTGTCCAGCGCATCTAACGTACGTGGCCCGTTTGGGGGGGGGGCACAGAACAAAACCACCGGGTTCGGTACGCAAACATCGTCATGTCATAATATCACACTGTGCGCCCGGGCCCTCCTCTGATTGCCTTGACATTTTCTTGGCACCCGAGCCTGGTGGGTGAGGCAGAGGGTAGAGTGCAGTAGATGCTGCGAAAGTCTGCCTCACTATGAACTAATTCACGTGTAAGTTACCTGTGCTGGGCCCAGTTTCTCCGGGGGGGGGCACAGCGGACTTCGTCACTCTCGACGACCGAACTCTCGTCGGACCCGAGACCCTGCCTACACCTCACAGGCAGTCGTCGTTGAAGCACCGGAGGTTACCATCCGGCCGGATGACGAAAGAGAACAGTGGGCACCACTGTACTCTGATATCCCATTCCCACCCCCACTTGTTTCCGCCGTCAGAGCTGTAGGCGTTTTGAGGTTAATGCAAGGCCTCGTGGCGGTAAGTATCTCGCCTAAGCCGATCGCTTAACCCCAATCCTACGATAACGAATATTCCCATTCGTGAAGTTCTTTATCTGAGTAGTGTGCTCTCCAACGACTGCATGCAAAAACTGTGCTCTGCGAAAAATGATAACTGAAGCAGCCTGCATTTTTCTCATTGATTTTCGATGCCCCTAAAAGTCCAATTATATTTTATGGAAAACATGCATAAAAATAGTCATTCTTTTACTCATTTGATAGAAAATTACGTCTTGTTCTAATTTTATACTCGAAGAAGGAACATAATTCGGTTTTAAAAAAGTCTCTAATTGTGGGACATTTAAATACCGTGAAATGGCCGTCCATAAATCGTCATGTCTCTGCATTTTCTAATGTGGCTTGTAATGTTAATAATATGGATCAAATCCAATGCTGCGTTTTATGAATCCTATATGGTCCCCCTTTATTCCCGTAGAGGAATGTGTGGTTTTTCGTACGCGGAAAATATAATGTTTGTAGTTTGGAAACCCTGAATGTAAGTGAAACGGCAGGTCGGGTTCAAAATTTTTCGGGAATTGTAAAAGTGTTTGAAAACCGAATTATACTCTTCCTTCGAGTATAAGGTTAGAAGATACATTTTTTTACGTGAAGAGCAAAAGAGTGAATATTTTTATGCATGTTTTCCATGAAATATAATTGAACATTTAGGAGCATCGGAAGTCAATAAGAAAAATTCATGCTAATTAAGTAGTCATTTTTTACAGAGTATAGTTTTTTCATGCAGTCGGGGGGAAGTTCAATCGAAAGCCGGCATCCTAAGGTAACTGTAATATTATAGAATTATGTTGCAGACTGATTAGTTTTACAACACTCCTTAATTAATCTTTTCGAAACGAAAACCCATTTCGGTTGAAATTTCACAAGTTAGCCCACCTACTGTGAAGGTTGTTCCTTTCATCCCGTCTCTCTCACTTGCAATTGGGGTATCTGGTTACTTACGTCCGTCCGACAAAACAGTTCCATTGCACTGGTACCTTTTGTACTAAGGCTTGCGAAGTTTGAACCTAACCTTAAGCGTTTACTCCGTGAGATTAATCAAGTCTTTTGGTGCCTCCCACACAAAGGACAAATGACCAACTACTGGGTTGGGTAATTATCAACAAATAAGGTTATAATCGTCTGGTGCCACCTATTATATGAATGCGCATCTTTGAAACAAGCAGGCCTGAAGCGCATTGTAAACGTGAGGATTCGAACGAGAACCGCTTCCTCCAAGTCGCGAGATGAATCGTAACACGGTGTGACCACCTTCCCTGATGAGGGCTCAATATCTAACCTCCAGTGCTAAACTTACTCAGAAAGTACGACTAGCCACAACACATGCATAATATAGCTGACGCTTTTAAAGAGGTTACTCAGCTTTTCGTTTTGAAAAGCTTCAAAAATGGTCAGTGATGTTTGCCGGTATGATAAAAGTACAGTAGGTGGGCTAACTCATGAAATATCAACCGAAATTCTCAAATGCGTTTTCGTTTCGGAAAGATTAATTGTGTGGGATTGTTAAACTAATAATCAAACAGCAAACTTCTATAATAATTCAGCTACCTCAGGATGGCGGCTTTCGAATGAATTTCTTTTCGTCTGCATGCTCTGCGAAAAATGACAACTTAAGTAGCCTGCATTTTTCTCATTGATTTTTGATGCCCCTAAAAGTCCAATGATATTTTATGGAAAACATGCATAAAAATACTCATTCCTTTGCTCATTTGATAGAAAATTACGTCTTCTTCTAATTTTATACTCGAAGAAGGGACATAATTCGGTTTTAACAAATTTTCCGATTCCCGAATAGTTTTGAAATCGCCCTACTGTTTCCAAACTACATGCCGTACATTTTTAGCGTACGGAACACCACAAATTTCTCAACGGTAATAAAGGGAGACCGTATAGGTTTCATAAAATTTAGCAGTTTATTTGATCCATATTGTTAACTTCGCAAGCCATATTGGTAAATGCAGAGATGTGACGATTTCTGAGCGGTCATTTCATGGTTTTTAAAAGTCCCACGACTAGGAACTTTTAGGGTCATCGAAAATCAATGAGAAAAATGCAGGCTACTTAAGTTGTCATTTTTCATAGAGGACGGTTTTTGTGTGCAGCCGAAAAAAAGTTGTTTCAAAAGCCGGCATCCTGGGGTAGCTGAATTATTATGGGATTTTGCTGTTCGATTATTAGTTTAGCAACCCCACTCAATTAATCTTTCCGAAACGAATTTTCGTTTCGGAATTTCTGTTGCCATTTCATGAGTTGGCCCACCTACTGTGGATGAACGTCCAGGATAAGAGCCTGTTAATTAAAAAAAAAACTTCTCAAACTTCTGATGCTGTGTCGGTTCCGCTCGTAAACCACTTGCTCGAAAATTAAAATGGCCGCCCGGGTGTTAGCCTTTTCCTGGCTAATTCTGATATGTCTGCATATGTCTGGTAATTACGGGCGTATTAAAACAAGGGATTGCCACTTTACGTTATTACTACTTTCTAGGGTATGACCTTGTACATTTCTGAATAAGAAAAACGCCGGCGTTTCTGAAAATGATATGATTATTCTCATCATGCATCACCTGATTTACGCGGCCTGAAAAATCAAGTTTCAAATCCGCAATTTCCGTTATTATAAATCATTCTCGTTTAAATCAATGCGTCTAATAGAGAGAGAGGCGCGCGTTAATGTACGGTTGTCGTCTGTCATACTCATTGCCTCAGAAACTTGTCTGAATGTCTGATTGCGTATACTTCCGCCAGCATTGCGGATTTTTTCGATTATAATACAACCTTGAAGCGTAGTTTATTGAAGGAAAAAAAGCTTTTTCCGGGAACGTAAACTACTAAGAAGAACGTGCAACATTAGAGATATGTATCGGGCAGCCATCCTGACTGGTCTGGCGTCATTGTTCCAGACCTCGCTGTCTCAAGGTCATTCACCCTCTTGCAGTGAGCCGTTCCAGACGCGCTGACCTGCAGTCACACGACCGACAGCTCGGGCATACCTGCGTCCGCACAGCCGCAGCTACCCATGCGGCCACTTGAACGCACCTCCCCCCCTCTGCGACCGCAACCTAAGCCACTGGGACACCACCCCTCGGCAAATTCAACTTACACTAACTGACCACCACTTGAGCTTGTCCCACGAGCCTACAGAAGCGGCTGCCACCACTGTCCCAGGGACTCTCAGGGCTGACTGGACGCAGTCAACACCAGCCCTGGCTTCGCCAGTGGCCACTGCCGCATCAGAGGACAATTCGGCACGCGACTGCGTGTCCCACAAACTGATTGGCTGACGCCCTTCCGACGAGGGGAATAGTTACAGTTGACATCGGCTTTGTGTGCCGACTGGATCTCCGTTAGCATGCATTTAGAACTGCTTAAATATGATGCAACTCTTCCCCCTGTGGGGGAAATTCGATTCCTCAGTTTTAAGTAGGCTGAAGTTTCGTGCAAAAAAACTCTTCCAGATGTCATTAAGAAGGCACGTTCGGTCGGGCATTAGGACCTAAAAAGAAGCCCACCGACTTCGTCCAACTGTGCTAGTATGTTTGGAATACCAGACGGTCATGCTTAATAGATCAACTCAAATTTTACAGCAGTTCGTTTGAAGATTTAACCGTTGCGGCCGCTTACTGGTGGATCCCTACGTCACCCCATAAACGTAAAATGGACACTGATAAGTGCCACTTTCATAGAACCAGTAGGGGGGGACTATTTTACGTGTTGTATTGGTCCCGGCGCACCGCAGTCGCCTCGACCTAAACCGCACCAGCGGGAATACTGTGTCGTTTTTCTGACTGCTTTTTATCCCTGACCGGATGTAAATGATTGGCTGTCTATTTTCACCACCCTACGGGCATTTATTTTAGATTTGTCGAAGATGTCGAAAGGGGCTTTCGCACGGACCAACTAACTCAGCAAACCTTCCACGGAAGTGAAAAGTCTTGTTGCCTCCAGTGAGAGAGCGGCGACTGGACCATCGCCTGTTCACTTTTCCTCCTCCCCCCGCCCCGGCTTTCTCCTCCTACCTGATCTCTACTTTTAAGCAACTCTTCGTGACGCTGCTCGCGCCATCCCCAGTCACCTCCGAAGCACCGACGCCGACGATGTTTGACAGAAACGAATTAGATGTGTTTGCCTGCTTTTATCCTATCTCTTTCCCCCCCAGTTACTTCTTTTCGTGCATTTCTCCTGCTATCTTTGACTTTTTGCTATTGCCAGATCCGACTGTGCTGCTTGTGGCGCCATGCTTTTTAATATATACTACTAATTGTTGCCCCAATCAAATCCCCACAAGCATACTGGACATGTCTACATTCCAAGATTCAGAAGTATCCATGTCACCTGTTTTGTCGTTTTTTTGCCGAATTCGGGGCTCTTTGTAATAGAGGGTTTAGAGAAGTTCACCAGTAGTGTATTAGATGATACTTCGAAGGATGGGGTCCTTCCTCTTCATGTCTCATTTGCGCGGTGTCCTCAAGTTCAACGAGACCAAAATCCCCACATGGGCTTAAGAGACAGTGTGCATAGTGTGGGCTACCACTGTCGACGGATAAATAAGGACTGCCTCTGTAGCCTTCTGAGTATACAGTACGTGACCTATCTCATGAAATCTGATAACGGAAACTGATGCGAAAATTTCTGGACGTCTCGAATGTTGCGCATTTTGTTCGCTCATCCACATCCTTCAATGAAATGTCCTTGTGCAGAAATTGTGTTTACGTAATTATATCAAGTAAACGAAGACAGGCTCTCCGGAAGAGGTTTATGTAAGTGCTGACGTTTCAAAGAGCTGGGTCGACTCTTCAGTATCAAAGCGTAAAATGCACTTAATCGATCGGAAATTTAATTTAAAGTGGCAGTTGTGTTGGCTGGCCTCATGCTGATCGATTTTCCCTCCTCTCGCTGCCTCGGCCTCTCGGGAGATGGTTGCAATGAGGGCGACTGCAACTATGTGGGCGAAACCGGGCGGAAGTTGCAAACTCGCCTAGAAGAACACAAATCGGTCACTCGGAGGTTAGACACTAACTCTCAAGTAGCAACACACGTTGGAGAAACTGGGCATACTTTTGACCTCCGGAGGGCTACCGTCTTAGGCCGAGGCAGCACAATAACAGAACGGCTAACTGTCGAGGCGTGGTTCTCCGATGCCCACTCTATCAACAGGCATCTGGACCTTCCTGCAGTTTACAAAGTTCTACGTCATCACAGTCGTAGAGCTCATGACCAAACAACCACACCGGACTTAAGAAAGCCGCACGGAGATAGCTCGACGCTGAGTTTACTCGGTGAGGAAGAAGAACCGCCAGACCGTCCGCCCGACTAAAGTCCAATCAGTTCCCACGACGGAGTGGTGACTCACAAAGCACACAGGCAAAACGCCCGTCAACCATCTCCCGAGAGGCCGAGGCAGCGAGAGGGGGGAAAAATCGATCAACATGAGGCCGGCCAACACAACTGCCACTTTAAATTAAATTTCTGATCGATTAAGTGCATTTTACGCTTTGACAATGAAGCCTGACCCAGGTATTTGAAACGTCAGCACTTAAATAAACCTCTTCCGGAGAGCCTGTCTTCGTTTTCAAATAATCATCCCGGATATCTCAACTTTGCCAATCTGAATATATCAAGTAAAATATCAGTAAATTTGAGCG
The DNA here is from genome assembly GCA_902702965.1 of Spirometra erinaceieuropaei. Lineage (NCBI taxonomy): Eukaryota > Metazoa > Platyhelminthes > Cestoda > Diphyllobothriidea > Diphyllobothriidae > Spirometra > Spirometra erinaceieuropaei. The sequence goes on along the minus strand of CACRXP010000390.1, from coordinate 316,607 downwards.
AGCATGGATGCTGGAATATATTTGTGCCAATACATGTCGTAGACTCCGGTTACGCGTCTGAGCGACTTTATCACTGAAAGGATAGCAATTTTCCCACGAGTTTTGATAAACAGATTTAACCGAACTTAGCGATCTATTTAACGTCCGATGTTAACCGTGGTAATCAACCTGCTAATAGATCGGTTATTTTAAGAGAACCAGAGGTTTTATCAATTCTTAAATGCCAAATTAACAGATCTGTGCGATTTGGTGCTCTAAAGTTCAGTAATAACGCAGACTGGGGTTCCTTTGTTTAAAGGGGCTGAAATTGTTTTGCCGTTTGGAAAATTCCACCTGATATCACACAAATGACCACCACGGAATGGTCATTTCCCGTTTTGAACATATGAAACACTACTTGTCGTGTAGTTTAGTTTCTGTGCATATCTTATTCAGAAATAGAGCGAGCAGAACATTAATGGTTTCAGCAAAATATCGGTATTTATATGGGCGTTCTGCCGTGCATTAATAATCGAAGAACGGCACCTAAAAGCGGCGAGGGCGGCGGCGGTCATATTAAGGCCCACCTCGACCGAGCTGGTTCTTGGACCTTCTGCATTCGATCCCCATCGCTGTATTAGCGAATGCCTCATGCTCTCCAGCTGTGCTGATCGCTGCGCGTGAAGAGTAGCAATCCCTGGCGTCAGTAGGGCCGACTAGATCAGATATGAACAGAACTGTACCAAGTACATGTAGGATGTCTATTTCCGCCCGCGAGGTCAAACCGCTACGTCGCCCACGCCGCAACAGCACCAGTTCTGTCAGTTCATCGCTGTCAGTCAACCTGCGTAGGTTTCGACCGGGTGTTCCACCGCGGTGGGAACACAACAGTCTGGCTCCGGTGCTATCCTGACAGGGGGCTGCTTGAATTTGATGCGCCAATGGAAGCTCAGTTTCGCAGCGCTACTGGCTCACTAGTTTGACGTGGACCTGGAAACATGTGCTCTGTTAGCTTGTATGGCTGATCGAGGTGGTTACTAGCCTTCCCGAAGCATCTTCTGCCTTGTTCTTTGTGTGCCATTCCGCGCACCTCGTGATGATATACAAGGGCAAGTGGTTTAAGACACAGGACCTTTGAACCATCTTATCAGCCGCAGTTACGGATTGCTCTTTGACGACAACGGGCACTGGTCTCTCTCAAGTCTGGAGAACTAAGAGTTTTCTCACGGGAAGTACAAATTGTAGTCGGCATTCATACACAACAATCCTATGCACCAGTGAACTTGAACAAAGCTAGTCGAAGTCGGTCGACAACTGAAAATGGGCCAACGCGAGGACCATGGAAGTGTTCGATATTAATTCACCTATCAAAATTGATCCAAGCTAGGAGTTCCTGTCGGACCGGTACTAGTAGAGGACAACGTTGAGAGCAGTGGTCTAGCATCGCCCTTTTCAATACTCGAGCTTGGTTGCTCATGGAGGAGAACAGAGCAAGGAAGTTACGTTTGAAGGGAATTTGGTAGGTGCTTCATCACGTGTGATAACGCCATTCCACCTCGGTCTGTATCTAGGCGATGGAATTGAGTTCTCTTCTCCGGCATTTGTGGTCTAAGATTCAGCTTTGGCTACCATTGGCGTAAAATGATTAGTGACTATAAGGCAGCATAGAAAAACAGTCTTTACATGAGTCAAAATTGTACATGGGATCCTTTACTTGGGGTGTTCTTTTGCGCAGCTAAGTGGTTCCACGCCAGTGGGCCGTAATTGTGATAACAAGTAAGGAAGTAAGTAAGCATCAGGGTTGGCCTCTTAATGAGACATCGATCAGAGTCTAGAAGTTTTAGAGATTTTCCCTTCTGATGCAAAAGCGAGGCCGGGGGGAGGAATGATCGAGAGAGGCCAAGGGAGGTCGGGTGGTTCACCTTGTCCTTTTTGGAGGTCCCCAACGCAGACAGAAGACGGGATACATGACCAATCCACTGACCAGAATGAAAAAGCCGCACACAGCGAAGGAGATATTGTAAGAACCGGTCTCGTCGAAAATGGCACCTAAAAGCAAACGATGATTGGGTTTACCAAGAGCAAAAATTTCTGAAAAGGACGCTGCAATTCAAATAAACCCTATTTAAGTGGATTTGATTCAAACGTAACTGGCTCTCAGGATTTTGGCTCATTTTTAGAATGTAGAAGTAGAGGGTCTTCAGTTCAGTTCAATTTAGGACAACCGAACAGAAAAATGACATTTGTTATAATGCTCTACTAACATAATGTAGATAGTAAGGTTATATACACACATTTTTTATGTGGCAGAGGCCGGCGTCCGACTCAGTCCGACCGTCGCGAAGGGCGCTATCCACTGTGTGCCCCAAATCATGGTGGCACAGGACGGCGACTCGCGCGTAAATAAGTCCATTATAATAGAATTTTTTGTGCGAACTTGCCGATCCTCCTCCCCACACCCGCTTGGGCTCCGCGGCAAGAATGAGTTAGGGCGGATAGGGGGGGGGCTCGAGCACAATTTCTGGCAAAGTCTACGCGTTCTACACACGCCTGGTCCACGAAAGATGGACCAGGTTTTCACTGAAACAAGGAGGCACCATGGAGGACACTTTCGAAAGGAGCCACTGCGGCCTGACTCTTCATCCTGAGAGAACCGAGTCCCTCACGTCAGTTGGTAGCCTTCCGAGTCACGTCATTTAGGGGATCGTCAGAGGTGCATCAGATTATTTATGGTGGAGAATGCGCTGAAGTGCCATGAGAACGGAGTCCCCAGAGTCAGTCTCTCTCTTCCACTCTTTCCCCTCCCGTCAGTCCACTTTTCGAGTTGGTCAGTCATCTGATGCGGGGAATGGATGTAAGCGGCTGGCGCGTCGTGGGCGTGCGCCGAGGCGTGCCGCCACACACCCACCCCATATGTGACATTTGTTATGGGCTGAGTTATCACCGCTTATCCGTCCCCTAGAACGCGCTTTGGAATCTTGTTGCATCTGCCGGTCATGCACTCTGAGGGGCCATACACATGTATATCAAGTTGTGATAATTTTTAAGGGCGTATCAATGCAAATGACTGGGCGTTTCAGGCTCGAAGGAGATTAGACATGCCGGCTAGTTCTCGACTGAATGCTCCACGCCTATCTTCCATACTGCGTCCTGAATTTGGCGAATAGCTTTTACGTGACTGTCGCGATGGGAATGTGCCGGGTGTCGTTTTGGCTTTTTTAATGCAGCAGAAGGACATTTGCGACGGGGACCTTAACCTTCTCAGTTGGCCGTTAATCTGAAATGTGTTCATGTTTAGCAACGGAATTTACTCTGTGCCTTTTTAATAGGATCACCACCTGTTTCCTGTCGTTAACCTAAAGAAGTCGAGTAACGCTTCATTCGCTGAGTCGGATGAGGCTTGTCGTCATAAAATTCAAGACGACCATCATGGTATTACGCTCCAGCCCCCGATACGGTTGCAGATATAGATCAAAAACAGCAATGAGTCCAAAAAACAGCCCTGAGGACTTCGCTCGCAATCGAAACCGGATTCCAGTTCGCTAAATCTATGGGGACTCAGGAAAAAAGACTTGTTAAAAATAGAGTATTAATCACTAGTTTTGTGGTTTATACAGCAGTCTTCTGTGCCTTCGAAGTCAACAGTTCGACCGTCGTATCGGACGATGTCTGCCGTGTGCTACACGGCAAGGCGCGGCAGGCGCGGTGATTTGCGCGACAGAGTCAAGAAGACCGGAGGCAGTGGAGGTCGCGGGCGGGTTGCACGGTCGAGCCCGCACCTTGGCGCTCCACTCCGCACCCCCTGACTCCTACAGCAAATGGCAAAGATTTCAGCCAACAACAAAAGTAGGTTGGCGGCAGGGGTCCCAATGTCTACGGCGTACGCCGGCACCTGGGACTGCCACCGCACCCCGTAAATGTTGACCTTTGTTATTGTGCGCACTCCGATAACGCCTGCCGGAATCCCATATGGCCCCCGCGTTGGTCCAGCGCATTTACCACGTGGTCCGTTTGGGGGAGCAAACTCAATACAAATGACACCGACATTGGCTGACCTCCCTGGAGAGCGCGATCCCCCAATCGTGAATTGGACGAGACCTGGGCCTCAGTGAAGACGCAGATGATCGATTTATCGATTCTTCGTTGCCCTTATAACTGTCGCCTGATTTGTTGCTGTTTTACTTCTGATAATGGGCTCCTTAATGAGTTCGAACGCTTAGGCAAACGAACAAGTCGTTCCAATGATCAACTTGTCTTGCCTTCCTTACTGCCAAGAGCAGATTAAGGAAACAGACAATCTGCGAAAACGTTCTACTGAATATTTATAAGTAATTCTTTTTTCTTGAGTACAATTGTAAACTACGCAATTCAACTGCATGGCGTACAAAGTGACTAACCAATCCCATTCACAAATAGTGCCCTTTGCGGAAACAGAGTTTCTGTCAATTGCTGCCATTCCGTTAACGTTCCATACACTCTATCAAATTTCAGGCTGTCCAAGATGAATTTAGACACCCATTTTATATGAATTTGACACAGCTATTATAAACAAAGGGTGCGACCAGTCATACGATTTAAACGTTAACGACTTTTTCCGCTAACACAATATGCAGTCACATCTACTTCTCCTTTACACGACAGGCATTAGTTCGGTCTAGAGCCCCAGCCCTGTAGATCAACAGAATGTTGCTCAATGTTCAATCGAAAGGGCTTGGGATGGAAATTTGCCAAATAAGCTGTCAACAAGTGCCTTATTGTCATCATCTCAATCACCAAAGTCGGTTTTTGACGTTATATCTGTCATGTTTTTAACTACAACGACGTCCTAGCTTATATTCTGATACCGCTTTCGAGCTCCTTCGTGAACAATGAGCCGACAACAAACACGCCGATCATAACCTTTCAATGGGACATTTTCAGGTACAAAAGATGGTATTTTACAACACATCTGCTTCTATTGTTAATATCTTTCTTTAGTTCGTCTGGTAATCATACAAGGCAATATCTTATACGGGGTCTATTTATTGAACAGTGCGGCTGCATGAAGTCTCAACTCCAGCTACAACTACTATCCCTAGTGTGAGCGCAGGCTGTTTCAGGTGTGATGAGCGTAGACACTAACTCCATGAGTGCATGAAATGGTCGATTGAGTCGAGGCTGCGACTGGTCAAGCGCTGTCAGTGTACCCAGGCCGGTTTAGCTTCCTTTGCCTGCGATTATGGTGGAAATCCTCAAATTTCGCACGAGACCAAAAACGAAGAGACTAGTCACCTGACTTAAGGGCAAGTGAGTTAGTCTAGCTCCCGATAGCTAAGTTACTAAAGTTGATCAGGGACACTGAAGGAGAGATTGGAACCCCAGTCGTGAGTCTCCCCTGATTTCGCGCTATTCCAGCAGTAGCTCCAATACCCCCTTTTAGGGCGCCTCTATACCAGTTGATTACCACGACAACCGCGCTAACCTACAGACGCACCGCTGACGCACGGTCACCCCTCGGGTCAGAGCTAGGGCCCCTCTTGATCAGCTGCAATGAGTCACGCCTGCGCTCACAAACTTTCGCCGGCTCACGCGCGTCGGACGGCCCTGGCTTGTTACCCGTGTGCCCTTGTGACCATGCCTTCCCCCCCCCCGCTCCTAAACTGGCCAATCACATTTCCATTCCCTCTTGCTGACATAGACATGTGACATCCGTGTAAATAACGCACCCCAACATACGCCATCCCGAAAGAACGCTTTGCTCTGACACACAATCAAGCAACCAACAAACTCACGGCAACCTCCACTCTGTACTGAATAAGCCGGTTCTCACAGCTCCTTGACGCTAGGCGCAATTAACTTGTCGTGTGGAGTTAAATTTAATCTCACCTCGCTGACCATACATATTGGTGACCCCGACGTAATGCAAACACGCAACTGCCAGACGTGACCGAGCGCAGTCGTCACGAAATTCCTACTCGGATTCGACCCGCTCCTTTTGCTGCGCTACTCGCTGTGTCCACGAATAGGAAAACGGGGGTTGCCGACACCCTGTCGCAAATCGAGATGCATGTTATCAACAAGACTCAGCTGCACCAGTTCAGGTCATCCATAGGTCATGGCATCTGAATATATCTCTCTTTTGTCAGCGATATCTCTCCACCCATTACCAACGAAACTACAATTCGTTGCATCATCAGCCTCGCAGGCAGTCCAAGCTACCCCTACAATCACCGACAAACGCTCTCAATTCCCCATGCGCACTGGATCAAATCGTCCTCTTTATCGTTTGCCCCACGATCGACACCATCACGTTGTTCTGTCTTGCGGCTAGCCTTTGTCGGCAGCCATCATGATCATGTCAGGCGTCCTGATGCTTATGCAGTAAGTGGACTAACTCATGAAATGTCAACCGGAACTACGAAATGCGTTTTCGTTTTGAAAAGATTAATTAAGTAGTGTTGTAAAACTAGTCAGCCTGCAAAATAATTCTATAATAATTCGGTTACCTCAGGATTCCGGCTAGTGAACGAACTTCTTTCCGGCTGCAGTCAACAAGCAAAATTTGCAAAAAATGATTACTTAATTAGCATGCATTTTTCTCATTGATTTTCGGTGTCCCTAAAAATTATATTATGTTTCATAGGAAAAATGAATAAAAATATTCATTCTTCTGCTCATCCGGTAGAAAATTACTTCGTCTTTCAATTTTATACTCGAAGGAATAGTATAATTCGGTTTTTAAAAAAGTTCCTAATTGTGAGATTTTTTATACCGTGAAATGGCCGTTCATAAAACGTCATGTTTCTGCATTTACGAATGTGGCTTGTAAAGTTAACAGTATGGATCAAATCCAATGTTACAAGTTATGAATCCTATATGGTCTCCTCATAATACCGTAGAGAAACGTATGGTTTTCCGTACGCGGAAATTATATGACTTGTCGTTTGTAAACCCTGAATGCAAGTATAACGACCGGTCGGGTTCAAAATTATTCGGGAATTGGAAACTGTTTTAAAACCGAATTATACTATTCCTTCGAGTATAAAATTGAAAGACGAAGTAGTATTCTACCGAATGAGCAGAAGAATGAATATTTTTATTTATGTTTCCTATGAAACATAATTGAATTTTTAGGGTCACTGAAAATCAATGAGAAAAATGCATACTAAGTATGTAGTCATTTTTGCAAATTATGGTTTTTGCATGCAGCCGGGAAGAAGTTCATTCGAAAGCCGGCATCCTGAGGTTACCGAATTATTATAAAAGCATGTTGCAGGCTGACTAGTTTTACAAGCCTACTTAATTAATCTATTCGAAACGAAAACACATTTCGGAATTTCGGTTGATATTTCATGAGTTAGCCTACCTACTGTAGCTTTCTGGGTACTCCTATTGCTTCGACGCTACACTACCTCCCTAAGCATTTAGAATAGCGACTGATTGGCAGCGCACACACACCTGGTTGATCTGACTAAAGAATCCCATTTCTGGTGAGCAATTTACGAAAAATTTTAACTGGATTTTTTCATAGGCCATTTCGGGTGAAAACGTGTTTTCTTCAACTACTGATACTATCTTCATGTATGCATTTATTGCCATCTGTGCTCATACGGGCAATAATTGTGATATATTTTCTATACACCAATAAATATTTCAGTCCTTGGTTTCAATCTTTAGTCACGTTTTGGTGGCGGTAACTACATGTGTTTTGGAGTCACTTGCAAGAGAAAATAAACACTGACTCACGAGAAGCACAGTTTGGTGGACTATTTTTCCCAGTCATGTTTACGACCTATTGCGAAGTTTGCGTCCGCGGGTCCTGAGGTCGTAATAACTCTTCACTTTCGTCATCATTCTCCCCTCTATCGTTCCTCTGATAGTCTACTCGTGTTAACTGCACCGCCTATGCATGGGCTAACCATCAAGTTTTGTTTGAAATTTCCTCCCTTCCCTAAAACACTCACTTCTCAGCACAGGCCATTCGGCCAGGGTCGGCCTGCGCTGAGTAAAAATCTATCAACTTCGTTACCAACGTCCCTTTCTTATTAATTGTTTTGGTTTTTACGTGTTCTGTCGGCATGAGTCCTTTTGATTATTTAGTGATCACGCCGGCACATGCAATTTTCGGACTGCAAGGTCACTCCACGCGATTCGATAGCAGGATCCCTAACGAGCTGCTGTATGATTGGCTGCTAGTGGGCATAAGCTGCCCACCTGATTGGTTGAAGTGAAAATCATCGGAATGGCGGCCTCTGGAGTGACATACTGACAATCACGCCGCCAACTGTATAGCAAAAGCGACAAAATCGTTTCAGCCAGATAATTTTAATTAAAATTATTTCTGTTATGAATTCTTTTAGGTCTTGAGCAAGGGTGGACCATAAAACATGCTTTCAAACACGCTGTGTCATTCGGATTAGTTCTGTAGACTTGTCGACAAAACGCAAGCAGAAAATTAACCAATTTAGTAAAGAGACCTAGTCAATTCTCAGCATTAACATGTTAGATAAATATGGTTTACCCTGCTTCACTGGTGGCTACCTTATGGCGTCAGCTCAAGCCCCTTTCGCGAACTGTAACATTTGGGGATTAACGTTGCGAGGTGGATTTTTCTACTGGGAGCCTCAGAAAACCCAGGATACGAAATAACTCAAGTTATGTTATTGCCACAAATCCCATAAAGTTGTCTGAGTATGTTCACATATTAACCATTCCATCCGCATCGAACTGTACGAGGACTTACCAGCAAGCGGAGGACCAACCAATACCGCGACTCCCATAAAGAGGAGAGACAGACCGAATGAGTCGTTGAGGCATTCCACTCCGAGAAGATCGACCAGAACCACTGGGGTGAGGGTGACGTAGGTGCCTGTAGACATCCGAGGGGATTGAATGTGGTAACTGGATAAAAAGCATTTGCTGCACGTCTTTTCCCTACTTGCAGACAAATCACAACTTATCAGAACTACGGTGACTGACCGATCTCATGAAATGTTGGCTGAAAATCTAGAATGCGTTTTCGATTAGGAAGGATTACTTAAGTTGGGTTGTTTTATTGATTATCGTGCAGCACAACCCTACAACATTTCGGACTCGCTAGGATGTCTGCTTTTGAATGCAGTTCTTTTCGACCTCCTGCAGAAACCACACTCGGCAAAAACTGACCACTTAAGTAGCATGCATTTATCCCGTTGATTTTCGATGGTCTCGCAAATTCAAATATATCTTATAGAAACCATAAACAAGAATAGGATTTCTTTCAGTCGTTTTATAGAGAATCACGTCTTCTTTATATTTTATACTCGAAGAAGGAGTATAATTAGGTTTTAAAAAGTTTTCTAAGTCCCGAATAATCTGGAACCTGATCAGTCGTTACATCAACGCTTAGTGGTTTCAGTATACAAGGTGCGTGCGTTCCGCGTAAATAAAATCACATATGTTTCTATCCCTTTAAAAAGATACCATACAGAGTCCATAAAAGTTTGCAATGGATGCGGATTATGTTGTACATTTCATGAGTAGTTGTAGTAAAAACGGCCAGGTACGATGCAATGTGAATGGACATTGCGCGGTCTAAAATATCTCATAATTGGAAACTTTTATAAAACCGATTTCATACTCCTTTTTGGAGTACAAAATATAAAAAAGACGTGATTCCCTATAAAACGACTGAAAAAAGGCTTATTCTTGTTTATGGTTTCTATAAGATATATTTGCATTTGCGTGACCACCAAAAATCAACGGGAAAAGGGCATGCTACATAAGTCGTCGTTTTTTACCGAGCGCGGTTTCTACAGGAGATTGAGAAGCAGTGTATTCAAATGCTGACATCCTGCCGAATCCGAAATATTATAGGATTATGCCGCAAGATAATAAATATTACAACCGCGCCTAAATGATCCTTCTTTATCGAAAATGCATTTCAGAACTTCAGTCAACATTTCATGAGATCGGTCACTCACTGTAAATGAATGGGAATATCAAGGCTTGGAAAATGCAGAAAAATAACTGGCTCCATCCCCCCTCCCCTCCATATGCCTCTTAGAATCAATGAGCTAAGTGATATTTTCGTAAGTAAATAGACGCGCCTTCCGCGAAATTCCGTCTACAATCCACCTGCTGATCGAGGCCGCTTTGTAAGTGCATGATCAAGAACGGTCAGTGCCCCTTTACTGTCGTCTACAGTGCCGTTTTCAGGTTCCGGATTTTTCATATTGCTATAGTCAGTCAGATAAGATGCGTATTTCACAAGGGTTTCCTGCTTGAGGTGAAAGAGTTTAGAAAAGGGTGAGAATAGTAATATCAGACTGAGATCTCGGGCTTGTTCCCCCATCCACAACCAGAGGGGTGGCAACTAGCGCCTCCTTGCCCTTCGCCGCTTCATCACGCTGCCTTCCTGTCCGCCTCACACTCCCTGTCGATCCGCTGCCGGCACGCGCTAGGCTTGTCACTAACCTCGCGAGTGCTCGAAGCCAATCAATGTCGTCCTTCCGCTGATGGCCTGGCGACCGCTGAGACAGGGTGAAAGGCGCGCACACGCGCTGGGTCTCAGCACCTCGAAGACGGACACAGACAACACAAAGGGCTTGGAGAGCGAGCTCGCAGCGACTGCTTGCAGAGCTTTGTGTGCGCACTTCCTCAGCAGTGAAGACTGCCCAACCAAATCCGTCTTCCCTGGCTTCTGATGTGGAAATGTTTGTTTGTCTACCGCACCACTTCCGACAGATACATGCGGACATCAACAGCCAGCCAGCTCCACCCTGTGACCTCTGCGAACCCCGCGTATCGATCTCAGTGACAGTCATAAAACTCGAGACGTAATTGTCTGCTTCAGCATAGCTAGTGTAACTCGGTGGCGGGAGGAGAGGTATGTTGACGCATCTGTCGATCGATAAACGATCGGTTTTCACTCCTCGAGCGCTCTCTGCGTCAGTCTGCTCCAGCCCAGGAGGATCATAGACATAACAGCAAAGGAAGGCGTGTGATCTCGCTTTTGTCACCGACTGGAGAAGCACTGCGGTGAGATCGCAGTTGGCAGCCAGACATTATACGTTGATACTGTCGACGCACTTACTTGTTATCAGTAGGTGTGCTCCTACTGATTAAGGCAGGTCGCCCGTTTCGGTCAGGCTGTTGGGTTTAGTGAGGGTTAGGGTTAGGCTTACGTTAAGTTTTAGGATTAGGGTTTGCGTTTTAGGGTCAAGTTTCAGTGTTCGGATTAGTGTTAGGGCTATGCTTAAGGGCCACGATTAGGTTTAGGATTTCGGTTAGGGTTAAGGTTAAGGTTAGGGTTAGGTTTAGGGTTATGGCCTAGGTTTGGGTTAGCGTTGGATTTTAGGATTTCGGTCACGTTTCGGTTTCGTGACTTAGGTTTAGGCTTTATGGTCAGGGTCAGGGTTGGAGTTTAGGGTTACGATTTGGGTTAGGTTTTAGGGTTAAGTTTAGTGTTAGGTTTCCGTATGACAGTTAGGGTTTACGGTTAGGTTTAGGGAATTAGTATTAGATTTTAGGTTTATGGTCGCGGTTAAGCTTTAGTTTTAATGTTGGGGTTAGGAGTATGCTTTAGTGTTGAGGTTGGGATTACGGTTTAGCATTACGGTTAGTGTTAGGGTCAGTGTTAGGGTTACATTTTAGGATTACAGTTACGGTTGGGCTTTGGGGCTTAGAGTTAGGTTTTGAGGTTACGGTTATGGTTAGAGTTAGGGTAAGGGCCAGTAACCTCGCCGTCCGCTTCCTCATTCCTGGCTACCAACTGCGATCTAACCAGCATACACTGCGACTTCAGGGGGTTGATATACTGCAGTTTCCCCGACCGGACTATTCTCCTGCATCAAAATTATTTGTTATAAATGATGTAGAAGACAATAACAGACGGGATGAGCACTTTTCTAGATCGGTATTTTAAAATGTCATTATCAGACAACGACGACAGATCGACCGGCGTAAACGACGGCGTCCGCAGCGTGGACGCATCACCCCGTGACTTGTGTGTGAATTAGTTCATAGTGAGGCAGACTTGAACAGCGTCCGCCGGGATCTCTCCACAAGCACCCACTTGGTTCCGATGGTATTACAGTGTTAGAATTATTAGAGGTTGGGCTTGAGCGCGGTAGCTCAAAAAGCCAGACAGCCCGACTACGGGTGCGCCACACGACCAGGGCCTTACTTCATGCTCTGAGCACCTGAAAGGGCGGTTCGGATTGCGCAAGAGTTGAACTGGCGTAAAGGCCACCCTAAGAAGAAGCCTGGTTTCTCCAGTCACCTCTAAATACTCGCATAAAGGCGTAATTATTCCGTCAGTTGGTAATCTTCAAAGACACGACTCCTTGCGTAGCCGATTTATTATTAGTGAAGAATGGGATGAGATGCAATCCCAGCCGCACGCTCTCTTCCATCCCCTACGCACTATTCGACTGTCCGAGGCTGTTAGCCATCGTGTGACGAGATACGGTGCAGTGGTTGACGCGACCTGATAGCCTACGTAGATCGGCTTACAGTGATAGCATACTCTAGCAGCACCTGACGTTGGCAGTCTTCCAAGCCGCAGCTCTTTGCACGCAGACAACTAACTGACGTACCGCTGAGGAGTCCAAATCCCATAGTGTATGCGATCATCCAGGGGTAGGTTGAAGCCCACCAACTAGCTGCCGTTGTCAGTCCGCAAAGCACCAGGGCACCATTGTAGAGGTGGATGTGGAAGCGTTTGTCTCCGCGCGCTGCCAGGGCTCCAAACACCACCCGCCCGATAGTATTGCCAATGCCAATGGACGAGACCAGAAAGCTGGCCCGCTGGGGTTCAATGCCCTGCAGAATGGCCCGATCCACTGCGAAAAGGAAGGGCGCGTTGAAGCCCAGACTGGTGAGGAAGTTGGAGAAGGCAAACAGTAGGAAGACAGGACTGCGAAGAAGGTAGGGATTCAGGAGATTCAATAGGGCCCTGCCAAAGCGCTGGGCGGGAGTTTCGGCGTTGTGCTGATTGGTGGATTTGGGTGGGTAGGAGCTGGAAAGTTGACAGCGCGAAGAGATGCTGGAGAGCGCCATAGAGTAGGCTGGATTCATGAACCCGCCACCAAGAGTGAGAGCGTTCTCCCCTGCTCTACGCCGAGACAGTCGTCGGTAGTGACTCTGATCGGACGTTGTGAGGGGGCTGTTTACCGACCCGCGGTTGGCAGATGAAAGTGCCGTACTTTGAGTCAGATTCCTAAATGACATGAGGCATTTAAGGGGTTACAGTGACCAAGAAGATGCCTATTATGGCAAAGACAGAGCTGAAAAGCAATCATAAAAACAAAAAAATACTTGAGGTCACGATCCATCAGGCACTTTGACGAGCCCTGTCCTGTCAAGTGAGAACTAAATCTTACCTTGATTAATTTCCGAGGAAACTAATGCGCGAACTTGGAGTAAATCTTTCGAAACGGGCCTTTTCAGGCACGCTCCAAATTTTGATCTGAATATTTGAGCTGAAATCCATCAGCTACTGCGGAATAACCGCCTTATATTCACAAACCGCCAACAGGCAGCCAGTAGTATATAATTGTGCAATGATTTACAGTACTAACAGCACAGGTATTAGTTAAAAGCCCAGACACGCGTGTTTCGCCGATCTTATGTCGCTGCCTGACGCAGCTGCGAAAGGTTCGGGTCGTCAGTAGGTCCCCCAGCTTTCCCCGCGTGTTTTCTGCTATATGAACTCCAGTTTCAACTCGCCTTGATTAATTTCCGAGGAAACTGATGCGCGAACTTGGAGTAAATCTTTCAGACTGTGCCTGAAAAGGTCTGTTTTAAAAGATTTACTTCAAGTTCGCGCATCAGTTTCCTGGAAATTAATCAAGGCAAGTTGAAACTGGAGTTCATATACCAGAAAACACACGGGGAAAGCTGGGGGACCCACTGACGAGCCGAACCTCTCGCAGCTGCGTCAGGCAGCGGCATCAGATCGGCGAAACACGCGTGTCTGGGCATTTAGCTAATACCTGTGTTGTTAGTACTGTTAATCATTGCACGAGAACTAAATCTGTGTTCTGATTGGTTGTCAATCATCCAATCAATTATCTGGCCGATCCCCGTGCCTGAGAGCAATATTACTTAGGCTTGTACATATAGTTCCCACTTTACATTGAAAATTCGCATAACGCGAGGAAATAATTGCATCGAAGGTGATTACATGAACTAGGATAAATGACAAACAGACAGATCATTCTGTGCAACGCATGTGTTGAAGTAGACTGGGATAGTTTCCTGAAAAAACTAAACAGTGCATGGGTGCGTTCAACGGTGCATATATTGAACATTCAACTTGAGGCCAGGAAGGCTACCTTATGAGTCCGGATTGATTGGCCGTACAGAGGTGCTAACTAAAAGCCTAAACCCGTGTGTTTGGCCGATCTTGGGCCGCTGAACAACGGAGCTGCGACGGGTTCGGTCAACTCAAACAGGGATATGATTCTGCTTTAGCGCAGAGAACTGGTATTTCGTTAGTTGGAACTGACTGTTATAATTAGTCTATTTGTGGTAGTTGTTAAGTCCGTATAATGAGTACAACTCCGCGTCCCTGATTAATCCAACGTTTTGGAGATAACTGCTGACTTCTAAGTTAATTAAATGTGCACTTTCAGCATGCGTTGAAACATGCTACCTATAGGGCTTTTTTTCCTTACCTGAGTCTCTTTTAATAAACTGGCGAAGTGTCTGTGGTTATGCCAGAGTTGACCTTCTAACTCTGGGTCACCCAATGCAACTAACCGGAACCCCGTGCTGATTTGGCTCATTATGACATACTACAGACACATGCTGCATCCCATCGTTCTCGGCGAATGTCACTATTTCCTCCGATAGCAGTAACAGTTGATTGACCGGCCCCAAAAATCGACTGCTGTCTGGTGGAGGGAAGAGCGACTATCTCAGCGCGTATTCTTCAGCATTCACAATCTGACGCACTTGAATCTACCGTAGCTTGGCAGGTCGCCAACTGGCCTCCTTCCTTTCTTGCTGTGCGAAATTCTGGTTCAATAGAAGCAAAGAAACGAGTCCCAGGAAGCAGTCTTGAAGAAGGAGACACGATCGCTGTGACATGATCTTTATTAGCCCGACGTTTCGGATTCCTGCTCGAACCCATCATAAGATGCAAAAGCAGATGCGTGTGGTTCATGCACAAGGGGCTGCAGTATTCATAGGATGCAGTCGCCATGCTACCGCATACATATGAATATTCACGGTTTCCCCCCCCCCCCCTTCATCAGGAATCGTTGCAATTGGTGTGCTGACTGTTTGATGGCCGACATTCGCGTCGTTAATTGCTGCAATTTCATCACTTGTGTTGGATTTTGGGGTTATGATTGTTCGAGAATCAGACACACCGACCCTGGCGTTGGAAACCGAATGACCCGCTGCTACGGCAAGAAACGTCGGGAGTCGTTTATCGGATCTGGTGCTGTTGCAGGCAAAGCGACTACGTCGGAGAAACCAGAAGACATCTCCAAACGCGAATGGCCGAACACGCTGCAGCGGTGCGGAGAAATGACGCCAACTCTCAAGTTGCTGCCCATTCGACGAGATTCGACCACACATACAGATTCGGCGAGGCCGAAATTCTCGCTAGAGGTGACACCCGCGTGAGCCGGAGCCTCTTGAGTCATGGTTTACTCGCCCCCAGTCCATTAGCAAGTGCAATGACCTTCCCCTTCCATACTCGGTGCTGAGACTTCGCCAAGGCGTCGTAATTGGCCACGCGGGGAGCGCACAGTTGGACACTGCTCCCAACGTCGGGGTCGGTGGGTCAGATGGTCGAGAAATCACCACACAAACATCCAACACACGTGAGGAAATTGCAACAATTAACGACGCGAATGTCGGTCATCAAACATTCAGCACACCAAGTGCAACGATCCCTGATGAAGGGAGGGGGAGTCGTGAATGTTCATAAGTATGCGGCAGCATGGCGACTGCAAACTATAAATACTTCAGCCCCTTGTGCATGAACCACCCGTATCTGCTATTGTCTCTGATTATGGGTTTGGGCAGGAATCCGAAACATCAGGCTAATAAAGCTCTTGTCCCAGTGATCGTGTCTCCTTCTTCAGGAAATTCTGGTCCATTGTGTGTGTGGATCGGGGGGTGTGGTGGAACGCCTAGGTGCGCGGTTCACGCCGTGTCAGCTACTTGCGTCTGATCCCGTCTCCGGTTTTCTCGACTCTGTTTTGACACCGTGGCAGGAGTGTGGGGAGCAGAGAGTGTGGCAGATGCAACGCAAGTCGCCTGCAGTGAAGAACTCGGTGGACATCGTCGATAACGACCGTCAATCTCTCATAAGGGAGATCCGCACGAAATGGACCTCACACTTTCTTCTCATTCTTACTTTTCATAGACACCAGTAATGCAAACTAACCTAAGCTTCGCAACTATCTGAAAACGCCTTCAAAAGTTTGAATTAATTTTTCTTGAGTTTTCGCCCAGGAACTTGGATAGGTGTTCATATTTGCAGTCACTTGGGTGTATCGCCCGTCTACACAGGCGGTCACACAGCGACTGTCGGTCTAAAATCGACCGTGAGAACGTTTAACTTAGGAATGCCAGCTACTCAACTGCCTCGAGTCCAGCCTTGGGCTGATGACAATAAATGTTCCAGGACCGGTCATCCCAGTCTCCCTTGTCCATGATTTTGTCATTGTAGTCTCCCTACCCCGGGGGCGCCTGCTCCAACGCTGCGCCTCTCGCGAGTACTTGCACGTGCGCGCTACTGGCAGTTTAGTTCTCGGCCAATCACGGCTGTCCAAACTGACCAATCGTTTTCAAGGCCGACTCAGGCGTGCTCGCGCACAATGCGCTGTGACGCATTCCCTACTGTCCCTCGGGACGTCGCTCTTCCGGCGCCGGGTGCACCCTCGTCCAGCCGCCAACTCCCTAACCCCATCTGCAGTTATTCGGTGCAGAATAAACCATGGTAGGGGGCGCTCACCGATCGTTTTTACGGAACCCACTTGTTCCGTTGCGCCTTACGGGCTCTCTCTCGAGCACAACCAGGAGACACACAGCGGCGCATGATATAGGCAGTATGTTATTGCCGACAAAGACAAGGGAGACTGGAGTGGCCATTTCTGGTTTATTAGCCGTCGTCAGCCAGCCATACCCAAGCCCGAAGTGTGAAACATCTGAGGCTCGAACTCGCGACCTATTAGTTAGAAGTCCACGCCTCTAGCCACTGGGCCACGAGCACGTTGCCCTGTCGGTTTCGATCGGGAATATACAATGGTAGGGGACGCTTACCGATCGTTCTTACGCAACTCACCCGTTCCGTTGTGCCTTACGGGCTCTCCCTCGAGCCCAACCAGGTCAAGGGGCTCGTGGCCCAGTGGCTAGAGGCGTGGACTTCTAAACTAACAGGTCTGGAGTTCGAGGCTCGGGTGTTCCACACTTCGGGGTTGGGTATGACTGGCTGACGACGGCTAATAAGCCAGAAATGGCCACTCCAGTCTCCCTTGTCTTTGTCGGTAATAACATAGTCCCTAGAATAAACTATTCTCGGAACTGGCGTCCAACTTTTCTTTTTCTGTACGGGGTAGTGATTGAAGGTCGCGATGACCAGAGTCTCGCCATGGTCTAAACTGCCGCGACAATACTTTTTCTTTACTTCCATTTACGCGGTGCAATAGGGTGGGAGAGGGGCTGGGTGCACTGATTACTGGTGCAACTTGTGTAACAACCAGGTAACTTACGGCCTGGAACGGGATGGAGTAGAAGGTAGAAGTGGAGTGACTTCGGAAGGAGCCCCATTCGTCACCTCTATTTCTTCATCAATTCCCGGCGGATATGTGTGGCTGTCTGGGGCGACTCTGTTCGAGGCGTTACGCTGTCTCCATTGGGAGGACGGCTTCAGAGGACGATAGAGAGCCCCACAGACGCAACAATTAAGCATGATGCCTGAAAGGACAAGCAGCGCCCCTCGCCAGGAGTAGGTCTTCACAAGAATGCTCACAAGGGGTGCGAACAGGAAGGTGCCTAAAATTAGCAGGTAGACGAGACTCGAGTGAGTTAGAATTAGCAAATTCTGCGTGACACAACTTCCACCAGGTAATAATAGAACCAGATAAGAGCGTGGAGCTTATGCTGGTAGGCAAAGTGCTTTCGTGTACGCGTCGGGATGACAGGCCGACTGGAGAGAGCAATTTTCTAGAAAAATCATTCAAATAAAGCTAATCCTCGGGGGATATTTAACGACAACGTATTTTAACAAAAAAGTTTTATAACCATTTTGTGCTTATTCGGTTTTACCTGGCTTTTGTTGCACGAACAAGCATTTTATACTTTTGAAATTTGGGCCTTCCCATATGAGACGAATTTTTGTATTTTCGACATTTGCACTTTTCGCAAAAAGAGTGTTCTTGTCGGTGAAATAGTACTTATAAAGCTTATTATGCCCTTTCATTTAACTAAAGATCCTTCACAGGTAGTTTGGTGATTTCGTGAATGCCTCCTGGCTGGTTTCAGTTAATTTGGCTATTCAATGTCAGATTAGGCAAAGACTGTTCGTCAGGTCACTAAGTGTACTTATAGTCAATAACAGATGCAAATTACAGTAGATGTGCTAACTCATGGAACGTCAACCAAAATTTCGAAATGCGTTCTCGTTTCGAAAAGATAAATTAAGTAGTGTTGTAAAACTAATCGCGATGCAGCATAAATCTATAATGATCCAGTTACTTCAGGGTGTCGGCTTTCGGAAGAACTTATTTTCGGCTGCATGCAAGATCTATACTTTGCCAAAAATGACTACTTATGTAGTATGCGATTTTCTCATTGATTTTCGATGCCCTTGAAAATTCAATTATATTTCATTGAAAACATGCATAAAAATGTTCATTCTTTTACTCATTCGGTAGAAAATCACGTCTTCTTCCAATTTCATACTCAAACAAAGAGTATAATTCGGTTCTTAAAAAAGTTTCTAATTGTGAGATTTTTTAATACCGTTAAATAGCCGTTCATGAAACGGCATGTATCTGCATTTACGAATGTGGCTTGCATAGTTAACAATATTGCTCAAATCCACTGCTTAATTTTACGAATCATATATGGTCTCCTCTTAACACCGTAGAGAAATGTATGGTTTTCCGTACACGGAAAATATACAACTTGTAGTTTTGAAACCCCGAATGCAAGTGTAAGAGCAGATTGGGTTCAAAATTATTCGGGAATTAGAAACGTTTTTTAAAACCGAATTATACTCTTCTTTTGAGAATGAAATTGGAAGAAGACGTGATTTTCTACCGAATGCGTAGAAGGATGGATATTTTTATGCATGTTTTCCATGAAATATAATTGAATTTTCAAGGGCACCGAAAATCAATGAGAAAATTGCATACTATATAAGTAGTCATTTTTTGCAGAGTATAGATCTTGCATGCAGCCGAGAATAAGTTCTTTCGAAAGCCGACACCCTGAGGTAACTGGATCATTATAGATTTATGCTGCATCACGATTAGTTTTACAACACTACTTAATTTATCTTTGCGAAAGGAGAACGCATTTCAAAAGTTTGGTTGGCATTTCATGAGTTAGCACATCTACTGTAGGTTTCCCCTGTTCCGGAGGCATGGAGTTACGATTTCCCCTTGAAAAGCTGCTATTTTCATGTAGCATGCCGACACGGTCAGCTGTTTCCCGATTTTCAGAGATCATTGGCACTATAGTAGATATGGTAACTTATGAAATGTCAGTCGAAATTTTCAAATGCGTTTTCGACTAGAAAAGATCACATAAGTAGAGTTGTTCTATGACCCACCGTGCAGCATAATCCCAAGATATTTCAGGTATTTCAGGGTGTCAGCTTTCGAAGGAAATTATTTCGCCTCCCTGCAAAAATAACTACTTCAGTAGTATGATTTGTTATCATTGATTTTCAAACATATTTCATAGAAAACGTGCATAAAATATTTATTCTTTTACTCATTCTGAAGGAAATTACACCCTTTTCAAATCTTATACTTGAAGGAAGGGTACAATTTGGTTTCAAAGTTTCTAAATATGGGATTTTTTAAAGCCGTAAAACGCCCGTTCATAAGACTTCGCGTCTCTGAATTTACTAATGTCGTTGACAATATGTCTCCAATCCACAGAAATATTTTGTGAAACCTATATGATTTTCTCTTAATAGCGCATGGAAATGAACGAAATTTTGTACATAGAGGATATACAGCTTGTATTTTGGAAACCCTGAATACAAATGTATAGGCAGGTCGGGTTCAAAATTATTTCGGAATTGAAAGTTTTTTAAAAACGAATTATACCCTTCCTTGAAGTATAGAATCCAAAGAAGACGTAATTTTCTGCCCAAATGAGTGAGAGAGTGAACACTTTTATAGATGTTTTCTATGGAATGGATTTGAAATTACAAGAGCATCGGAAATTAGTGATAAAAATTCATGCTACTTAGGTAATTATCTTTCACAGAATGCAGTTTTGTCAGGTGGCCGGAAAGTAGTTCATTCAAAAGCTGGCATCCTAAGGCAACTGAATTATTATAGGATTATGCGGTACGGTGATTAATATAACAACCCTACCTTAGTAGTATTTTCCAGTCGAAAACGCATTTCAGAATTTGGGTTAACATTTCGTGAGTTAGCACATCTACTGTACTTCTCCTAGCTTGTCCAATGTTGGATTAAAAATGTCAACCTCACGTTGCCAGGAAAGTGCGGTTGATCGCACGTTCGCTTGGGAAGGTTGGTTTGCATGAGAAGGTCTAGTGCGCAGTAAGCTATCACCAAAAAGGAGGTTGCCGTGTCAACATAAAAGAGTGGAGAGGGCGAATAAGTGAGGTGAGTTTGACAGGTTAGACGCCAACTCACCGACGCCAGACCCACAAACTGCGAATCCCACCGCCAGCGCGCGATTCTTCTCAAAGTAATTACTCACAACGCAAATGGACGCCAGGTAGGCGAGGCCGAAACCCAGACCTAAGGAACCGGAAGAGGCATACATTAAACAGCAACAACAACAACAACAGCAGGAAAAAGGTAAAGAGGGAGCACGAATGGGTGGAGGATGGGGAAGAGAGAAGATGAGAGGATGTCGAGGGGGAGGAGGAGGATCGTGGTGGTGGTGGTGGTGGTGGTGGTGGTGGTGGTGGTGGTGTTCGGGAGGAGGGAGAGGAGGGGGGAGGAAGAGGAGGAAGGGTATAGGTGAGAAGTACTAGGTAAAGGGTGGGGAGGCGGAAGATCAGAGTGAAAATGAGAGGACAGAAAGGAGGATGGAAACGAGGACGGGAGTGGGAGGAGAGATGACATAGGGCGCGCGAGCAGTAGATAAATAGGGAGGTCGGTAGGGAGCAGAATGCGAGGACAACAGCTGGACTCACCTCCAAGGCCAGAAGCCATAACGAAAAAGAAGACGAAATGGTCTGAGAAGAAGACGGCACCAAGGCCTACCGCACCAATCAAACCTCCCAGCATAGTCACGATGCGAAATCCGAGAGCGTCACAGAGTTTACTGGACAGGGGACCTTGGCACAGAAGGAGAGAAGGCAAAAATTAGAGCGGGATGGAAACTGCATGTCGTTTTACCAGCAGGTCTAAAATGCGCCCAGCCGACCGTGAGTAGTCGTGGAAACTCGCTGAGGCCTTAGATCCGATGGACCTCTGTTAAGCCATGACCAATTGTGCGGGTAGTTACTGACTACTGCTCTAGGAAGACAACCTAATTTTGTACAAGTTTCGCGCTGATCCGTACAAAACAGCGTGTACTGGGCATAGGGTGGACTATTCTCGGAGCGTTCGCTTCTAGGGAACCAGTATGTTGTGGTATAGCGACTAGCCTGATTTTGTACCCCTAAGCGGTCCGTGCATTTTTAATCAGTGGTTTGTTAGTTCTGACGCTTTTGCCATGTGAAGCATACGCATAAGTGACAGAGTATCGGACTTGAACAAACGCACTTGGAAAAATCTTAAACTTAGCTCCGCTATCGTTCATATGGGTAGATTTGGATAAATGTTACCTCTTCTAAATCACTTCATAATCAGCGATCTCTACGGTGAGCAGGTCAACAAAATCGTAGTAAAATTTACAGGAGAGCAGACTATGTGTTATGTCCGCTGTGAAGATGCAAGAACTCCATCAGCAAGTTTAACCTCCGCAAAGTACCTCAACTGCCGTGGATTACGCCTTGATCGCTTGACAAAGAACACGCTCACGGATCTGGATGTCACTCACGGGCTGGTCGTCCAATTACATGCTCGTCGTATGCCTCTGATCAGCTTAAACCATCGACTGCTCTCCGCGTTCGCTTCTCACCGCTTATGCACTCTGATGCAATAAATGCTGTCCATTCGACTTTATTTCTCCAACTTCTGAGTCAGAAGTACACAGTTGTAGCGGATGACGACTGACGTCATTACATACAGACCCAACGAATGTCTCTGATCATAATCTCTGAGACTGTGGCACCTCAAAAGAGATTAAACCTTCTGCCTCTGGTACCTACGCCGTGCTGGGAGTCATGTGATCACAACTCCCGAGTGCTAGAGCATGAGCACATTCAGCCCTGAGGATAACCAATCACAGGCGCCAACAAACTCCGCTATCGCCCAATCAGCTGACCAAACTGACACTGACTGACTCTCACTTGAGTTCTATTCACTCACGCCCATGTCACCCTATCGCACGAACGTGTGCGGGTCTACAGCCGGCCCCCTCACCGGGGGCTGTCACAACCCCCGGTGTCTGTCCATTCTCCTCAAAGGCGAGACTGAGCCGTGATTTTTGCGGCGCCCTGGGTACAATCTCACAGCTTAGACGCCGCAATAAAGGAAAGTTTTTGAACAAACGCTTTAAAAGTTCTTGCTACTTTGAGGGTCGTGGAAAATAATTTTTACTTTACCTGAAATGAAGGTGATTCCGACGAGCGCCGAGTTGAGCCAACCAACCAACTGTCGCGAAGCACCATAGTAGTCCACAATTGCAGGCGTGAATACGCCAAATGCGTAGGTGATGCCATCCGCGATTAGATGCACGAGGAAACTGCCGAAAACGACTACCCAACCCCAGCCTCCATCTGGTGGTTTGGACCACTGTCCTCCATTTAGCGAGTCTTCATCCCGAATCTCGGGTTGATCCCCAATTGGGTAGTGACCCTCCTCTGATCCCGATTTCATCTTTTGAGCTCTGATAAGAAAAGAAAATTGATTTAAAAGTACCTGCTGCGGTAAGTATGTGATGCACCCAAATAAAGGACAATGCCTCACAAGTCACCCCTTTAACAAGAAAGCTGACAGCAATGCTCTTGGAACGAAGACTCATGTTTTTTCAAGCATTGTCGCTCACAGATTGTTAACCAGAAATCCTTATAGCTGTTCATGTCAGTCATATTAACGGCGGGGGCTACCTGACCAATCTCTCCTTGAGATTTCTGTACGCGGCATCCAACTCGATGTGCCGGTTGATGCATGATTCGTCTGAGTGCATGACCTCAAGGAACTCTCGGCCACTCAGACGGATCATGCATCAACCGGCACATCGAGTTGGATGCCGCGTACAGAAATCTCAAGGAGAGATGGAAGAGGCGAGGACCAATCAGAACGGACTGACACACACGACGGCCGCTTACTGGCGTGAACGTTAAGCGATTATCGATTTTTTAAGTGCACTTAGGATGTTAGCTGTGTTGGCGCATTTGCTCTTCGTCTGTGCCTGACGATGACTCGGGGAACCGGCGTCGAAAATTTGCACAATAAACTTCCTTTCCGAAAGCACACATTCGACTTCGAATTATATTTCTTGGGATGCCTACCTTCCAACATATATATATATATGTATATGAGTTTGAAAACAGGCATCCCAAAAATCATTATTCGAAAGAGATAAGTTCTTTGGGACTTTGGTTCCCCAAGTCGCCCTCAGGCGTAAAGTAAGTGTGCAAAACACTTGACATTTAAACATGCCTAAAAACCTATTTTGTCCTGTCACTCCTGCGGGCTTCATGTTCTGATTGGCCGATGACTTTTCCACTTTTCCTTGTTGTTGGTGTTTACAGCATCCAAATCTACGTGTCTTTTGCTGCATAAGTTATCAGAATGGATGGCCTCTAAAAATTAGCGGCCCTTCTTAGATGGGCAGACATTTACAATGCGAGTCCTGTCCCAGGCGAATTTGTGTCCAGTTTCCAGCGTATGCATGGCAACTTGGGACAAGTGGTATCGCCGTTTTACAGCCAACTGATGTCCACGTACTCGCGTAGAGACCGATTCACTAGTTTGACCGCAGTAAACCGCATTACAGGTGTTGCATGGTATCTTATAGACGACTTCTTTCTTATCTAAATAGCCAACCGTATCCTTAGGGTGTACAAACTGGTTACGAAGTGTGGTCGTCGGCTTGTGCGCCACATGTATTTGGTGCTTTCTCAGGTGTCTTTCAACTAGTTCGGACACATTCTTAATGAACGAAAGTGTTCTCCAGTTTTTAGTTTTGGCGCCTGATCGGAACAATCTATTTCCTTCTCTTTTTCTTTTAACTCCTGTCGTCGCATGCGTCGGTGTACAAAATATCTAGGATACCCATTCTGGGAAAACAGTTTGAACAAATACTTCAGTTCTGTTCGACAGGTTTCGTTGTCAGAGCAGTGAGTTCTTGCTCGGTTCAGGAGGCTGCTCACGGCACTCCGTTTGTGAGAGATAGGGTAATTGCTCTCCTAATGTAAGAAATTTCCGCGTAGGTTTCCTTGCGGTAAACCGACGTGTGAAATGTCCCGTCAGGCTTTCTCTGTAGGAGGACATCAAGATACGGGAGTTTGTTTTCAGCCTCTTTCTCGAATGTGAATGTGGTTCCTGGAAGTGTTGAGCTAATAATGTTGTGAAGTATTTTCAGTTGATCACTTTTAACAATGACAAACGTGCCATAAATATAACGTAACCATAATCTGGGGCTAATTAATGGTAAGGCGATAGCCTCTAATTTCTGCGAGAAAACCAGAGATGGGTGATCCCATAGGGGTTCCCTGCAGCTGCTGGTAGTATTTCTGTGCTACTGAAAAGTTCGTTTCCAGACAAAGGTCTAAGAGTTCTAAGAAAGCAGATGCAGGGATATCAGTGTCGTAGTAATGGAGACGTTCCTCTGAACATTGTCTTGCTAAATCCAGTGGTGTTGAGGTAAAGAGAGAAAGACGACATCAAAATCTGTCCAAATAAACCCTGCCATTAGAACTACTCATTTAAAATTTTTCGATATGATTCAGTTGTCAGTTTATAATCAATGAAAACGGACCAGTCATCCTGCACTGCAGACGCCACCCCAAACAGTGACACCAGGCAAATAATACTCCTGCTGTAATATTTCATTTGGGATTTAATCTAACCAGAAACGCTAGTTATCTTGATTCACTCGTCCAAATCCAGTTTTCAGTAGACTTCTTTGGACCAAATAATGTGGTTCAAAAAGTCAGGAAAATCTTCGCTCTAACACCCTTATAACACCAGGCAGATGGGTAATAATTCTTAACAGCATCAACAAGTCATTCGATTTTTAAATGTAGTTGTGCGCAAGCCATGTCTTAATTGGAAGAAGGTGAGAATATATTCAAAATTGTTTGAAACGAGAACAAGGTTGCGCATATTGAAGGTGATGTAGAAAAGGTCTACCCAAGGTTTACACTTCGCACATTTGCTGCAAGTGTGTGCTATAAAATTTTTCACAGTTGGGTCAAAGGGAATTACTTGGAATCTGCCAAGACACCTCTAATGAAATTTTATTTCATTTATTTGGGACTTTTAATGATAGTTTGGGTCACCCTGTATACTGAAAGACGTGACGTGGTTCCATCCGTAGGGCATTGAACTCGGTGGCCAAAGACCCCGAGTTCGAATCTCAGTTGTTCCGAACCTAGGGCTGGGTATGGCTGGGTTGGGACAGATAATAAACTCGGAATGCTGATAGAAGCGAACAGGCGAGTCCCAGGTAGCAGTTCAGAAGATGAAGATGCGATCACTGGGACAAGAAGTTTATTGGCCTGACGTTTCGGGTTCTCACTCGAGCCCATCATCAGAGACATTCGCAGATAGAGGT
>CACRXP010000390.1:274807-287892 GCA_902702965.1 Spirometra erinaceieuropaei | reverse complement strand
CCAACTCCAAGTGGAGTGAGAAGACGACTGACGGCTTCCGAGACGTTCTTCACGTACGGAAGAGCCCGCCAAAATTTGGGGCTAGTTGGATTTGGTCTCTGGTGTCCTTTTCGTATGCACTGGTTGACAAAGTTGCGCGGGTAGCCATTGGCTCTCATTACCCGTCGAAGATATTGTAATTCAGCAACCTTGTCTTCCATTTCACTGCAGTGCGTCTCA
Organism: Spirometra erinaceieuropaei; assembly: GCA_902702965.1. NCBI lineage: Eukaryota > Metazoa > Platyhelminthes > Cestoda > Diphyllobothriidea > Diphyllobothriidae > Spirometra > Spirometra erinaceieuropaei. The sequence goes on along the minus strand of CACRXP010000390.1, from coordinate 287,673 downwards.
ACACGCCGGTATAGCGCCCTTACGCAACTGCGTTTGTGACTGATCGGGTGGTTGCTATTGAAGTTCAGTATTTGCGTCGTATTTGTCGCTTTCCTGAACACTTTGGTTTTTAGGCCACCACAATCTTTGCGGCAGACGAGGACATCCAGGAAGGCCAGCTGATTGTTTTCCTCCTCCTCCATCGTAAATTGAATGTCCGGGAAGACGGCGTTGAGTTGTTCTTTGAAAGTCAGCACCTGATCCCGTTCGATGACGACGAAGGTGTCATCCACATACCGAGCCCAGAATTTCGGTCTGTGGTGTCGGAAAACCAGCGACTCCAGCCGTTGAAGGACCGCCTCGCCTATGAGTCCCGAAATCGGCGAACCCATTGGCGTTCCCTTCACCTGCTCGTAGATTGTTCCGTCGATTGTAAAGTACGTCTTGAGACAGAACTTCAGGAGCTGGATGATTTGGGCGTGTCCGAGGCGATTCTCCGTTTCGTCGTACTTCTCTCGTAGGAGTAGTTCGATTGTCTCGACTGCCAGGTCCTGCGGGATAGAGGTAAAAAGGGACGTGACATCAAAGGAAACCATGATATCGCTTGGCAGGAGACTTACTCCTTTAAGTTTCTCCAAGAATTGCGTTGACGAGCTGACTGTGGTGTTCGAATCGGAGGTCAGAAACTTGAGACGTTGGAACAGCCACTTTGCCAGTCCGTAGGTTGGAGTGCCCTTTAGTGACACGATAGGCCGGAGAGGAGCGCCCTCTTTGTGCACTTTTGGGAGACCTTAGAATCGGGCTAGGGCCGTTTCTTGTGCTCTCGCCATGCGTCGGTCGATTGGCGATATTGCACCTGAGTTCTCCATTGCCAACAGCGTCGCGTTAATCTCGCGTGTCAGCGTTTTCATGGGGTTGGATTCGCATGGCACATAGGACTGACGATCATCCAACAAGCTTTTGGCTTTTTGATTGTAGTCTGTCCTGTCCAATACGACCGTTGAACGCCCCTTGTCCGCAGGCACGATAACGAGGTCGTTGTCGGCCCTGAGTTCTTTAAGTGCATCACGCTCGACCTTGGAAAGCACATCGCGCGGCCTATGAGCCATGAGGAGGGAGGACACTTGGTGTCGAATGAGGTTCTTCGTTTCGTCTGTCGCTCCCGTCTGGCTGAGGATTGATTCCACTGTTGCGATCATGTTGGCAGGTTTGGCATCGGCTGTGTTGAATGAGGCCTCATGCCGTAAAACCTGCATTTGTTCCTCCGTCAGCTCCCTTGACGACAAGTTGTGCACCAGTTTGTCGTTCTTGGATGACATTGGAGCAGGCAGCTTACGAAATTTGCTCTCTAGGGCTGCTTCTCGCGTTGCTTTATGTTCGCGGGTTCGTTCTGCCAGCCTCTGCTGAAGCAGTTTTATGCCGTCCTCGCCCATGAACTCGCAGCACCTTGTCTTCTCTTGGTCAATCCTCTGACGGTATTTGCGAATCCGTGAGTGACAGTCTTGAAGGAGCACTCGGATCATTCGTCGGCCGTGCTGAAGTACTGCGCGTCTCGCCAGCTCTGTGTTGACCGGAGGTTTGTATGAAACGCACTTCGGCAGCACATTGTTGTCGAGACACCTGTGCAGAAATCGAATCTGCGCATATGTTGACGACTCTCGAAGGGCAAAGGTTTCCCACCGTCGAGCCGATCGGAGCGCTTCGCGCCCGAAAAGATTGCTGATAGAAGCGAACAGGCGAGTCCCAGGTAGCAGTTCAGAAGATGAAGATGCGATCACTGGGACAAGAAGTTTATTGGCCTGACGTTTCGGGTTCTCACTCGAGCCCATCATCAGAGACATTCGCAGATAGAGGTAAAGGTGGCACCAGGAATGCAGTATTTATAGCACGTGGCTGCCGTGGGACCGTATGCGCACTGCAATTAACAGTTCTCACAATCGCCGCTGGGGTCGTAATTGATGCGGCGGTGGCCTGGCGGTCCGAGTCCGAGTTGTTAATTGCCGCGATTTCGTCATCCGTGCTCGATGCTGGTGTGACGATTGCTCGGCAAACTGGCTCACTGTCACCGTGATAATTGCTCACCCGCGCCCTCCCCACGTGACTGATTCTCCTGCCCAGGGAAAATCGCAATACGGAATAGGCCACCGGGAGGTCATTGTGTTTGTTGATGGATTGCGGGCCTGAGAACCATGACTCGGGCAGCTCGCGGCTCACGCGGTTGTCACCCCTTGCGAGGATTTCGGCCTCTTGAAATTTGAAATTATGGCCGGGTCCCGTCGAGTGTGCCGCCACCTGAGAGTTAGCGTCTCCCCGCCTCACGAAACGTCAGGCCAATAAACTTCTTGTCCCAGTGATCGCATCTTCATCTTCTAAACTCGGAATGCCCATTCCAGTCTCCTTTCCTTTGTCCGTGATCTTTTCAGCAACATGTATATGTATATATATTGCTGATAGAGGCGAAGATGCGCGTCCCCGGACAGAAACGAGAAGAAGAGGCTTCCATCGTCGGAGGTGAGTGTTGTACCGCGCCTCACTTCAGCCGCGTTGTCCACTTATCTGGCAGGTGTGTGGACGAACGATCGCAGTTACGCTAACGGAACCGATGAAGGTGCTATCATCACTGCCACACATGCGGCAGGTGAGAACACAAGTGGCTGCGGGGTGACAAACAAGATTGCCAGCCTAGGACGAGAGCTAAGGTCAATGCAAACACGTGCGATGACAGCTAGCGTCCGAACGACGGTCCCCGAATAGACGCAAACCCGTTGTAACAAGATCGTCACCGGCTATATACAGTAGATGTGCTAACTCATGAAATGTCAACCAAAATTTCGAAATGAGTTCTCGTTTCGAAAAGATAAATTAAGTAGTCTTATAAAACTAATCATGATGCAGCATAAATCTATAATGATCCAGTTACCTCAGGATGTCGGCTTTCGAAAGAACTTATTTTTGGCTGCACGCAAGATCTATACTCTGCAAAAAATGCCTACTTAAGTTGCATGCAATTTTCTCATTGATTTTCGATGCCCTTGAACATTCAATTACATTTCATGGAAAACATGCATAAAAATATTCATTCTTTTCCTTATTCGGTAGAAAATCACGTCTTCTTCCCACTTCATACTCAAAAGAAAAGCATAATTCGGTTTTAAAAAAACTTTTTAAATTCCCGAATAATTTTGAACCCGACCTGCTGTTACACTTGCATTCAGGGTTTCAAAACTACAAGCTGTATATTTTCCGTGTACGGAAACCATGCATTTCTCTACGGTGTTAAGAGGAGATCATATGAGGTTCATAAAATTAAACAGTGGATTTGAGCAATATTGTTAACTTTACAAGCCACATTCGTAAATGCAGATACATGACGTTTCATGAACGGCCATTTAACGGTATTAAAAAATCTCACAATCAGAAATCTTTTTAGAACCGAATTATACTCTTTATTTGAGTATGAAATTGGAAGAAGACGTGGCTTTCTACCAAATAAGTAAGAGAATGAATATTTTTATGCGTTTTTTCCATGAACTATAATTGAATTTTCAAGGCCATCGAAAATCAATGAGAAAATTGCATGCTACTTAAGTAGTCATTTTTTTCAAAGTATAGATCTTGCATGCAGTCGGAAATAAGTTCTTTCGAAAGCCGACACCCTGAGGTAACTGGATCATTATAGACTTATGCCGCATCATGATTAGTTTTACAACACTACTTAATTTATCTTTTCTAAACGAGAACGCATTTCGAAATTTTGGTTGACATTTCATGAGTTAGCACATCTACTGTATACTGTGAGTCGCGGTACAATACTCACCTCTGACGATGAAAGCTTGTTTGCTTTTGAAACGTCAGGGCAATATAACTATGGTTCCCGAGATCGCCTCTTCTTCTCATGTACATATATATATATATATATATATATATATATATGAAGAGAGAAGGCTCGTCGGAAAAATTGAGTTGTACTCGTAAATTTTCGAGCTGGTGACACCAACCCGTCGTCAGACGAAATAAACAGTGGAGAAAGTGAACTAGTCAGAATAAATTTGCTGGCGTGACAGGGCAGCCAGTGACAGGCAAGCAACTAATGTGTGAATGGGGGTGGACAGATAATTAGGCTGGGATCCGTGGCGGGGGAGGGAAGGGGGAACTGTTGCGTCTCCCTGTGTTGGAGGGTAGGGGGGATGACGAATCAATGGAACTATGGGCAGTGGGCTTAATAGTCGTCGATCCGGCATGCGGGCGGAGGTCAGTGAGCCCAACGTAGAGGTGTTACGGGTTGCAGTTGCGGTTCGCTGTGTCTGGGGGTGTAATGGGGTAACGAAATAGTGCGATTCTACATGGCCCAGTGTGGATAAGCGGCTCTTGTTAGGTCGTGGGCGCAAGTCAGTGAGCCGGGCACGCAGACCTTCGTAATGAGCATCTAGATCGACATGGCGATTGATGCTTGTCGTGTTAGAGTGCCAGGCTTCGCGGAATTCACGAGCGTGTTTGGTGTTCGCCATGGCAACAACTTCAGTTCCTTCCCAGTTGAAGCGATGGTCGCATTCAAGGGCGTGTGCAAACACGAGTGACAAAGGGTCACGTCGGCGGATGGCTAGTTTATGCTCGTTTATACGCGTCCCAAGTCGTCGGCCTGTATGACCAACATAGTCGCAAGAACAGTTGGCGCACGGAATGCGGTAGATGACATTGGTTTGCTGCTCTTTAGGTATAGGGTCTTTCACTCGCGATAGTGTTACGCGCACAGAGGACGCCGGCTTGTGGGCAATGAAGATGCCAAACCGGTTTAGTTGTCGGGCGATCGCTTCGGAAATACCCTGCATGTAGGGTAGCGAGTAGAATTTCCGATGTTCTGGTCCCTCATTAGAACCAAAGCCTTGTGGTTGTCTTTGATGCCTGAGACAATTTTTTACAAAGCTGACCGGGTATCCGTTGAGTCGGAATAACCGATACAGGAAAGCGAGTTCTTTCTGGCGTAGATCGTCGCTGCTGCAGTACCGATAGGCCCGGTGGAAAAGGGTTCGGACACAGCTCCTTTTATGAGCCGCCGGATGGTTGCTTTCATAATTAAGAATGACGTCAGCACTGGAGTCTTTTCGGTAGACGCTTTTTGCAAGGCCGCCATCACTTAGTGTTTGGATACTAACGTCTAGAAACGGGAGAATGCCTCCTGTTGCCTTTTCGCAAGTAAACTGGATAGCTGGGAAGACGCTATTCAGACTCAGATGTAGCTGCTCAATTTCGCAGGTCTTCATGATAACAAACGTATCATCTACGTATCTGAGCCACATTTTTGGTTTAAAGGTTTGCATAACCTCCTCTTCTAGTTGTTGTAGTACTAGTTCAGCTAGTAGACCTGATATTGGCGAGCCCATTGGTGTGCCCCTAACCTGTTGATAAAACTTTCCATCGAGTTGGCAGTAGTTCTTGAGACAGAGTCTAAGAAGTTCTGAAATGTGTTCTATCGGAATGTTGGTTGGATTATCTTGCAGGCGTCGGGTTACGCTCTCAATCGCTAGGTCATGTGGTATTGAGGAAAACAGGGCAACCACATCAAACGATAGAATACACTCATCAGGACTTACTTTCAGGCCTTGGATCTTCTGGAGGAATGCCTGAGAGTTTTTGATGCTATATTGTGATCCATTGGTGAGGTGCTTCAGGTGCCTGTATAACCATTTAGCGAGGTTGTAGGTGGGCGATCCAATAAGCGGCACAATGATCCTCAATGGCGCACCTTCTTTGTGCACCTTTGGGAAGCCATATGCATGGGCTATTCGGGGGTCGTTGAGAGTCATACATCTGGAGTCATCGGGGGTTATGAGTTTCAGTCGAGTGAGCTCATTCACCTTCTTTTTTACAGCTGCGGCTTGCTTTTTAGTCGGGTCCTCCGCGAGTGGTGTGTAGGCTTCCCTGTCGTTAAAGACTTGGTTCGCCTTGTTGACGTAATCACTCTTTTCCATGACGACGGTCGCGCCACCTTTGTCAGCAGACACAATCACAATGCTGTCGTCCGTCCTAAGCGACTGTAGTCCTTTTTCTTCATCGATTGGTAAGACTTGGTGGTGCTTCCTTTGTCGAAGGAGACCAGTGGCACAGCTGCGTATGTCTGCGCGCATTTCTTCAGCCACAGCAGAGGTCAGTAAAATAGATTCAAGGCTCGCTAAGAAGTTTGTGGGCGCAGCGTCAGAGTGGCTGAATTTTGTTCCTCTAGATAGTAGACTAAGTTCAGCGGATGTTAGACTCCTTTTAGAGAGGTTAACAACTCTTGTCGATCTGCTGGTTTCGTTGACAGGGCGAAGAAGAGATTGCAGTTTCGCTTGAAGATCGGCTCGCTTTTTCATTCTGGCGTCTAAAGCGGTGGCATTTATTCGGTGTAGCACGTCTGCGAATACATTTTCAGGCAATGTTGTGGCACACTGGCTTCGAAGGTCGGATATTGTTGCATCAAATCTGCAAAGGCGACGGTGGACGTCTGATATAATGGCACCCAAAACGCGAAATCCATATTTGCGTGCAAGTAACCTCCCAGTCTCATTCGGTAGAGTGGGCTTGAAACGAAGAGACTTCGGTAGGATGCCATGATCGCGACATCGATGAAGAAACGTCAGCTGCTCGTAAGTTGTAGCCTGTCTCTGGGCAAATTTCTCCAAACGTCTGGTGAGAATAAGCGTTTGACGCCCACATATATATATATATTTAATCAGGAATCGTCCACACTGATCTATTGGATTCCCGAAGCAAACGAGCTCCGTATGGGTGGCAAAGGTCACGGACGGGCAACCAACTACCCGGCCGAAGTCGGCCAAGTTTTAATAGCGGCGAGTTAAAATAGTGAAGAGGTGCTGATGAACTTCGGTTCGATGAAGTGCTTCTGACCCATCTGGTAGACTCCAGTGTTGAAGCAGTTGCGCCAGGTGTGTCTGTGCGCATGTTTGTGTTTCCGGTCCCAGCTGGTGGTGGTCAGGGTTATGATTGGCTGAATGAAGGCACAATAAGCCCGAAACTGTGCTGTATCAATCTACCCCCTCCTCCCCGCAGACTCTGTCGTCTCCCCTCTGCTATCATAGCTTCCCCGATTTTGGCCTGGTAGGCGGTTACCCGTTCGTAACCCTTATCACCCATACAAGGCCTGTTTGCTTTGAGAAGCCAATGAGTCTGTGTGCGGCCATTCCTTGTAAATATATATATATATATATCAGAGCGGATACAACAGAGTCTGGGGGGTAGATTGATACAGCAGTGTTTCGGGCTTGTTTGCCTTCATTCAGCAAACCATAACACTGACCACCAGCTGGGACCGGAAAGACAAACATGCGCACAGGCGCACCTGGCGCAGCTGGTCCACCACTGGGGTCTACCAGATGGGTCATAAGCACTTCATCGAACCGAAGTTCATCAGTGCCTCGCCACCTGCCATTCTCTGTCGCTGCAGATCGGGTATTTATTCACTCAGGACTTCGGCCTGGTAGGTGGTTGCCTGTTCGTGACCCCTATCGCCCATACGAAGCTTGTTTGCTTCGGGAAGCCAATGGATCGGTGTGCGCCCATTCCTGAGTGAATAAATACTTGATCTGCAGCGACAGAGAATGGCAGGTGGCGAGGCACTGATGAACTTCGGTTCGATGAAGTGCTTCTGACCCATCTGGTAGAACCCAGTGTTGGACCAGCTGCGCCAGGGGCGTCTGTGCGCATGTTTGTGTTTCCGGTCCCAGCTGGTGGTGGTCAGGGTTATGATTGGCTGAATGAAGGCAAAGAAGCCCGAAACACTGCTGTATCAATCTATCCCCCAGACTCTGTTGTATCCGCTCTGCTATCATAGCTTGGCCGACTTCGGCCTGGTAGGTGGTTGCCTGTTCGTGACCCCCTATCGCCCATACGAAGCTTGTTTGCTTCGGGAAGCCAATGGATCGGTGTGCGCCCATTCCTGAGTGAATATATATATATATATATAGTGGTAGGGGGCGTACCTGATAAACCAGGTACTGAAGACCATCCGCGGGTGTTCCACACTTCGGGCTTGGGTATGGCTGGCTGACGACGGCTAATAAGCCAGAAATGGCCATTCCAGTCTCCCTTGTCTTTGTCGGCAATAGCCTTCTGCCTATATATATATATATATGTATGTATATAGACAGTCTTTGAAGGAGGGAGTTTGTGATCTCCTAAGAATAAGAGTGTCATGTAGCCCACGTAAGCACTTGTACTTATTGCAGACTGACAGGTGCGGAAAAGGATGATAGGGGGCACAAGTTGCTCAGTACTTATAGGGCGCGGTTGCCAGGCAACTACGCTTCCATTGTATTTGGCAGTACTCGTGTTCATCGCTGGGAGTAATATTTAATGCCACGATTGAGTGTCGGTTCGTACACGATTCGTTTATTTCCGCGATTGCATCCCCGTCATTGATATGCCACAGGAATACTCATGCAGGCCTCGCGGAAAGTTGGCACAATACTGTGTTCCCCTTGCCCGCTTAAGTAATGTTTTTCTCTTGACAGGATACTGTAATCAATGTTTTATTAGTTGGAGGTGCCCAATTTGGGTGACTCAGGTGGCTTATCTGAAAAGTTTTCTCAGGGAACTATGGATAGGATGTTAGTACCTAATCCTCCTTCCGACCGAAACCTCCGCATAATGACACTGGGGACTTTAAAAACACTGTAATTCCACTTCACAAATTACACAACTTTATATCCAGATGGTAAATATGAGGCATAAGAAATTTACGCACGCACATATTTCAACTCACTTGCCCTCGAATGCTGAAATGTGCCTGCTGCTGCGGCTGATGCTGCCGGCACCGCGGTCACGGCAGTCAGAAGTGATGTTAAAGTGCTCTTTTCTCTAAAAGGCGTGCTCTCCTGTCAGCTGTCGCGTGTGGCCACTCAGAGCTCTTGTCCGTTCAGTCTGTTCTGGAACAGGAATCTACGGGTCAAATTCCACTAGAGGTCAGCTTGAGGCCTGCCGACGGCTACCAGTCGGTCATCCAGTTCTGTGACATCAAGGGGACCAGGCGTGCCAAAAGCAGTATGTATTTCCGATATTTTATTTCGAGTATGGGCCGTGGAAGTAACACCGTGAGTTTTGAGACGCTGACTGCCACTATAGATATGTCTTTAAATAGAAAAACAATTAGCCAAATGAGATTGCACGGAATCATGGTGACATGGAATTGGTCGTAAAAGCGAAAAAACCGTCTATATTGTAGTACCTGTTCAAAAATGGTCACCCCGCTTTCTCTTGTCCTTTTCAACATCCTCACATTGTTTATACAAGTAATTGCTGTGGGATTGTCTGTGAGGGCTCCACAGTGGACCCCAACACACAACAGTCTTTCATGCCTGCATACATTTAATTGTGGTACTGGGGCGCTCGGCGATCGTTTCTACGGAACTCACTCGTTCCGTTGCGCCTTACAGGCTCTCTGTCTCGAGCTTAATCAGCGGCTCCACAGCAGCACATTATATAGTCAGAATTGTATTACCGACAATGGCAAGGGAGACTAGAGTGGTTGTTTCTGGCTTATTAGCCGTCGTCAGCCAGTCGTACCCAGTTACTAAAAAGAAGGTTCCTTTGTCCGGAAACCGCGTCCCAAATAAGACATGGAGACTGGAATGGCCATTTCTGGCTTCCCGCCGTCATCAGCAAGGTCGTTCTGCGCAACTGAGATCTGAAGCAGATAGAGAGTTAATTCAAGCAGGGCTGGGCACATACCATTCCATCGATTTCCCGAGGTAAACAAGCCCCGTGTGGGCAGCAGAGATCACGAACTAGTAACCGCAGGCCAGGTCAACTTAAACCAAGCCACGATGAAGCTTGATATAAAACGTCATGTATCTGCATTTACAAAGGTGGCTTTTATAGTTAACAATATTGCTCAAATCCACTGCTTAATGTTATGAACCCCATATGGTCTCCTCTTAATACCGTAGAGAAATGCATTGTTTTCCCTACACAGAAAATATACGGCTTGTAGTTTGGAAACCCTGAATGCAAGTGTAACAGTGGGTCGGGTCCAAACTTATTCGGGAATTAGAAGAGTTTTTTTAAAATCAAATTATACTCTTCTTTCGAGGATAACGTCGAAAGAAGGCGTAATTTTCTACCGAATGAGCGAGAGAATGAATATTTTCATGCATGTTTTCCATGAAATATAGTTGCATTTTCGAAGTCATCGATAATCATTGCGAAAAATGCGTGCTATAGCAGTAGTCATTTTTTACAGAGTATAGTTCTTGCATGCAGCCGAAAATAAGTTCATTCGAAAGCCGACACCCTAAGGTTACTGGATCATTATGGAATTATGCTGCATGATGATTAGTTTTACAACCCTCCTTAATTACTCTTTTCGAAACGAGAACGCATTTCGGAATTTCGATTGACATTGCATGAGTCAGCCCACCTACTGTACGTTTATCTGCGTGAAAGTAACCGTTGTCTCGCCATTTTCTAAGAACTTTCTGTTTGTAACTCACCTGATAAAAATAATTATGGTACTACTTTGCCTCGAGCGATTTCCCCGCGGAAGGGTCGATTTATCTGTCAATCAAGTGATCTTAAGAATTTGATGACATGACGGTTCACTTTTACTTTTGGAACGTCAAACGCACTGAAGTCTATATTCACCTGAATTCAGTCATCCGAAGATTTCCTTCTTACGTATGCTCGCATTGGCTCAGTGTCAGTGCGACTTTTTCTTTTTAGTTAAGAAAAACCGAGAGAATTGGTAGGAGTAATATCGAACTGTCTATTTTTGTGTCAGAAATCTAGCTTATGCTTTCATCATGGCTGCCTACAGATTTTACAATTTGCGAGAATACAACTCACTCGTGGGGAAAAAACCAAAAAGTTTAACTTACGACGTTTAGTCTCGTTGAGCCAGCGAAGTTCGCCGATGAAACTGCCGCGTCAGTCACGTGACCATTATCGATCCGCCTGGTTGACCTTCAAGTCTGCGCACATGCTGGCTACTTTTACGTCAAGTGCGGACACCCCAGTCCGACATGTGATTGGTGCATAAAGTTCTTGCTAGTTAGTAGTGGTTTTATCGAATTTTCCAATGGCCTGTGCCACAGAAAGCAATAATCTCGGCTTTGGCGAGCTCATTCTTTTATTACTGATAATCCGCCGCTGGCGCTAGACGAGTAGGCGATAGCGATATCATGTGGGTTAAATTACAGGAATTCCTACAATGTTGCAGTGCCAACACCGTCAAAACGACGGAAAACAAGCTTAAGTTCAGTGAAAGTTCGATATAGTATTACGTGTGTTAGACACATGTCGGTGGGTCAACTGTGACGAATCCTACCTCGTCCGTTATACAGATTAACTTTTTTTCGAATGACCCAAGAATCCTTATGAACACCCCAACCGCGATATTCCAGTTTTAATCCGGAATGATTGTAGCAGCCGCTCCAGTTCCCCTTTTCCCCGGCTCCGTTTTGTCGAACAGTGACCGCGACGGCTGTTGACACGCGGTCACCCCCACCGGACAGCGTCTTGCAGAACCCAGTGATAGAATAAACTAGTTCCCACAGCTCCCTGACTTTTGACGTTTGACGAAACGAACTTATTGTGTGTGGTTTAAGTTGATCTCACATCCTTGACCGCCACATGATCCAGAGCCGGCAGGTCATGTCTAAAAGCCCAAGTTACTCTCGACGGAGAAACTTATGGTCAAATGTGGTTATGTAGCCCCACCTGAAGTAAACTGACCCTAGCCACCTGTAATACGGGATCGGCAGTAATAGGGGTTTTTACGGGTGCGGCCTAGGAACCCACAAAAGACGCGGTCAAGCAAATGTGTACCAAAGAAAAGCTATTGGGAATACGCGGTTCTACTATGAGTGGGTGAGAACTAGTTGGCCCAACCCCTAACCCTAAGCCCTAGCCCCCGAACTCTAATTCCTAACCGCAGACCCAAACCCTAACGCTGAAACATTCAACGCGAAAGTTAGAAGGAGACGACAGGACGAAAGTCAAAAAGGACCACCGGAAATGGGCTGATAAAAGGTAGACGCAACGACAAAGAAACAAGGCTGACAACAGAACACGCACCGCAACGCCATGCCAACATAATCGCACCAACTCAAAGTAATTAACCGGGTCAACAGTATTGTGTCCATCAGGTGAGGTTACATAACCGCATCTTACCGAACTCCTTAGTAGTCGTCCGTCACACATGTTTGCAAATAATACAAGAAGTCTTGTATTACTAGTAAGCACTTGTTTCCCAAAAATGTCAACGCAGTTCTAGGTTCCCTAAGTAAATTGTATTTTTGCGCACACGATCTACAACAAACGCAGTTAGTTGTTAACATTTCTTTAAGTAATCCTTTCGCTTTAACATCAACTGGTGAACTATTTAGAGGAGATGCCGGCAAGGACAACTTCGGTAACCGGCGAGGCGTTAGTCCGTCTCCCTTCCCGAATAATATTGAACCCGACCTGCCGTTACGATTGAATTCAGGGTTTCCAAACTACAAGCTGTATATTTTTCGTGCACGGAAACCCATACATTTCTATACGCTCTTGAGGGAAGACCATATGGGTTTCATAAAATATGACGGCGGAGTCGGTCCATATTTTCAACTTTACAGGCGACATTAGTAAAGGCAGATACTCGATGTTTTAAGAATGGGCGTATCACGGTCTTGAAAATCTCATTATTAGAAACTTGTTAAAACCGAATTATACCCCTCCTTCAACTTTAAGATTTAAAGAAGATTTAATTTTCTAAGAGAAGGCGAAGGCACGATCACTGGGACAGTAAGTTTATTTGCCTGAGCTTTCGAACTCGAACTAGAGTTCATCATCAGAGGTTACTCGAGTGCAGCAAATTGTGAACATTTATATCGTTCATCCTTGCGGGGGCGGGA
>CACRXP010000390.1:219192-272887 GCA_902702965.1 Spirometra erinaceieuropaei | reverse complement strand
AGGTTTGTAACGGCTGAAAGCAACCTTTTCAAGCTCTTGTAGGACCAATTCCGCAACTAGGCTGGATATTGGGGAACCCATGGGTGTTCCTTTGATTTGTTCGTATGTTCTGCCATCGAAGGTGAAAAAGGTTCGTTGGCAGGTGAACAGTCGGGCGTAGTCTATCGAATCCCGTGCCAAAACTGTCCTTGCCACTACACAGGCCAGACAGGACGACGTCTGAGCTCACGAATACTTGAGCACAAACGGGCCGTTCGGAGAGGCGACCCACTGTCTCAAGTAGCCACTCACACGCTCGAGGAAGGGCATGAGTTCGACTTCGCCAACACGCGGATATTAGCGCGAGCCGGCAACAAGACAGGGCGAGAGCTGTTGGAGGCGTGGGTGTCGGACACCAACTCCATCAACAGACACGTCGATTTGCCGGCGTGTTATCACGCGCTCCGCCCACGCAGCCAGGTGGCGCAGCTCACACCGTCGCGAAGTCCAAATGGCGTCACCACGCCGGGGGAACATCGTGGACCAGGCGGCACAAACCCTACCTAGCCACGGACGTACTCCCCCTCCCGCCCCCGCAAGGATGAACGATATAAATGTTCACAATTTGCTGCACTCGAGTAACCTCTGATGATGAACTCTAGTTCGAGTTCGAAAGCTCAGGCAAATAAACTTACTGTCCCAGTGATCGTGCCTTCGCCTTCTCTTAAACAAGAACTTGGGATGCGTATATTCTCTTCCATTCATTTAATTTTCTACCAAATGAGTAAGGAAATGAATATTTTTATGCGTGTTTTCTATGAAACATAGTTGAATTTATAAGGGCACCGAAGATGAATACGAAAAATTCATGCTACTCAAATAGCCTTTTTTGTAGGGTGCGGTTTTTGCAGGCGGCTGGAAAAAAAGCTCGTTCAAAGGCTGGCACTCTGAATTATTATGGGGATATGCTGCATGGTGGTTGACATTAAACTTAAGTAATTCTTTTGGAGTCGGAAACGCGATTCAGTATGTCGGTTAACATTTCACGAGTTAGCACATCTACTGTGGTTTTGCAAATTCGGCTTCTTAATCTCCTTGAAATGAACGCGTTACTTGTAAAAAAATTATAGACTCAGTCCGAAAGTTGGTGTGAATATTTGGCCGAGATCCATTAGCCTCAGCACGATAACCGCGTGATGTCCACAAACTACTAACAGGAAGGCAGTAGTACTCACGTGCTGCAGAGTTGGCAGTTAAATGCCCAGACACGTGCTTCGGCGTTATTCTGCTGTCGAATGACACAGCTGTGAGGGGTTCGGCTCATCAGCATGTCCCAGCATTTCTTGTAGATATACAGTTTCGAACATTCTATTCTTCTAATCTCCTCAGCAATAAATGGAGTAGACTAACACAGGCGAAAAGATGAGCTCCAGGGGGTAGTTGGGAAGGAAGAGACACAATCGCTGGAACGTGACTGATCATGTCTCCTTCATTCCAAGATCTTTCCTCATAAAGCTACTGCCTTCAGTTGGGCTGGACTGGTGTAGAAAGGCACACGGGACTGGCCAGTTGCAAGTTAGCTGAAACACTATATGCTTGCGGAAACACTCGCTTTCCACGACAGGCCTGATAAATACAGGAGGCCGCAAAAGACCCGTGTTTATTGCTCTACGGCTTTGGAAAAAACAGTCATGGTTGGAAGATGAGGCTAAACCAAGCTCCACATCTCTTAACGGTATTCATGGCCGGCTGTTGACTAACAGTCATCAGTACGTAGCTATGAGGAGCGGGGAGTCGCTGTATACGATCTTCTTCACCCTGGCTTGGTTCATCGACCGCGACCGGTGATCTGCGTTATTGGGTGGGAGGGCTGGGGGGGTGCGATCTCCGTAGGGCAATTATCGTCCGCCTTGGTGATAATGCTATTGGTCACCGGATTGCCACATCCTTGTGCTTTAACCTTTCGACGAACGCACTCGTGGGAACCACAGAGCTACTGTAGTGGCCAGCCATCATAACCGGTCTGGTGTCATTGTTCAAGACTTCGCTGTGTCAAGGTCATTCACCCCTTGCAGCGAGCCGTCCCAGACGAGCTGACCTGAAGCCACTCGACCGACACAATTGCGTCTACACAGCGTCGCTCCTACCCATGCGGCCACTTGAACGCCCCTCCCCTGCATCCGCAACCTAAGCCACTGGGACACCACCCCTCGGCAAATGCAACACACACTGGCTGGACATCACTTAAGCCTGGCCCACGAGCCTACAAAAGTGGCTGCCACCACTATCTCATGGACTCTCAGGCATGACTGCACGCAGTCAACACCAGCATCGCCAGTGGCCACTGTCGCCTGAGAGTACAACTCCGGGTTCTGTGCACAATAAACCCCCTCATTCTGCTCCCTTCTGCCGTCTCCCTTTAACTTAGGATCTGACCCGACGAAGGTAGTACACAGAGTGCACACACATTGTCGCAACACTACTTCAGCAGTGACCTTCAGTCGAAAGGGCACAGAGATTCCTGACGGTTTCAGGAGTAAATCCCAAAATCACGATGCCGACACTAGGCCTAAGCTGAACCAGTGTCCAAAGGCGCTTTTATCTTGACTATGAAAACAAAGTACGCTTGCTGTGAGTACTTCAATGGACTTGTCGACCACGTTGAATGAAAAAAAGGCATGATATTATCCGCCAGTTATAATATCAATGCAGCCAGTTTACTTTATTCTCTCTTAGCCTTCCCGCTGTCTCCAGACAAGAAAAACTATGCTTATGTTTCAAAAAGACCTTTTCGAACAAGACGACGGCTCGTCAAGCAATTGTTATTTTGTAACGCTTTAAAGCCGCTAATGCAACATGGTCGCCCCTCATGCATGTAGGAAATATGTCAGATAACAATCGGGAGATGGCACCCAAAAAAATCCGTTACCTAGAAGTAATACCTTTAACAGTGGACTCAAACGCCTTCAGGCTATATCAGCGGTTGCAGGCCTACTTTCACGCACTACTTGGACTTTCTCCGACGGCCTAACATGGGCTGGTAGAACGAACATCGCTGGGGGTTACATGGACAATGGTCGTTGTTACCCAACCTTTCCCATCGTTATACACGTACACCTGAATATACGGCATACATTCGAATTATGGCAGTTTATTACAAAACAAAATCACTTTTAAATAGGATAAGTCTGCACAGCACGGGACAGGAACAGTTCCCAGGCATCTGTCAAAAACATTGCACTGAGGCCAAAACAAAGACGATACTGTACTTCTTCTATGTGAGCCCACACAGCTCGACCACATACAGGGCCTCCCTCGTGGAGTTTCCTTTTCAGTCTACTCCAGTATGCCTCAGTGGCATTGGTGTGCCGTCCGGTGGTAGGGTCCTTGAAGTTCTTTGAGTGGTTAACAGAACAATGTAGATAACCTTCTGAGGGGAGACGATTATACGCCTTCCACTCCTCCGTTACCATTATACTGCCTTTGGCGACCCATTTTGTAATAACGGAACGGAGAGCGAGCCAACTTCGATCATTCACCTGTTCAAATAAGGCTTTCCGTCGGCTATTATCGTACATCCCGACCAGCCACCACCCATACGACCCCCATTACCACCTGCCCCGTAAGACAGGCTGCTTTGGTTAGGCGGATTTTTTGGGTGCCATCTCCCCATTGTTACCATATCTCAACACAGCAAATAAAAATATTATTCCAAACGTATATTCTCTTGAAAGTCCGCCAAGGCACGAACGGGAGCTAAAAAGCGGGTCCGCTGATGTTACTATCTCATTTTGTGCCGTCAAGCAGGATAGTGGACATGTTGTGCAGAAAGTAGCGGGCGATGACACGCAAAAATTCGCAGACGCGCGCATCTAGGTCACCTAACCCCAAGCCGGCAGGTTCACGAGGCGACTGACCCACTTTACTTTGACCAAGCGACGCCCAGGCCCAGCCCAGCATCTGATTGGGTGGATGGTCAGATATCTTGCGTTCTATTGGCTAGTTTTGTCTTTGTTTTGATTGGCCACTTCAGGCACGCCAGTCACGAGCGGGCAAGGCGACTGCTGTGATAATGCATAGTTAATATTCGGACAAGTACGCGGTGCTGACCGCCTCCCTTAAGCGCGCATTTAGCCGAAAGGATGTACTTATGTCGGCCTTCCCCTGGCCATCGAGCCAAACGAGGCCGCATCATTACCAGGCCAGTCGAGCCTATTTGAATTCAGTCTCAACAGCAGATTAGGCCCGCCTAAATATCACGAACGCATCATGTTTCTCGCTCTATCCGACTAACGCCTTCTGTGCTACACCTGTAGTAAACCCGTTTCTGGCACAAATGTCGTGTTCACGAAAACGTCTCCTGTCGATCGATATCCTCCGACATCCGTTGATTTACGGGTCGATATTTTATTGTGAATGATTATAGTCGATCAGATGCACTTATCCGTCACATGTGGAACAAAAATATACAGGTAAAGGAGTGGGGAAATGGCCTAGATGCTTGTCAACCGGTTGGAGCTTGTTCTATGAACGCATGAAGCATCAAGTCCGCCCTGTTTACGAGCCAATGTTCGTCAGTACAGTGCTTCTGTTGGTGCGATCAGGGAGCTTGCCAAAATTGAGAAGCCATGACGGCCCCCAACTGTCAGAACGTTGGACTTCTAACCAGCAGCTCACGAGTTCGAGCCTTGGGAGTTACGTACCTCGGGGTTGGGCGTGACTGGCTGGTGACGGCTAAAAAGCCGGAAATGGTCGTTCCAGCCTAACTTGTGTTTGTTGGTAATGCTATTAAGCAAAGACATTTACAGTGAGCGACCGATCTCATGAAATCTTAGCTGAAATTCTGGAATGCGTTTTCGATTAGGAAGGATTACTTAATCGCGGTTGTAATAATGATTATCTTGCGGCATAATCCTATAGTGTTTCGGACTCGGCAGGATGTCAGCTTTAGAATGCACTGCTTTTCTATTTCCTGTAGAAACCGTACTCGGTAAAAAATGACTACTCATGTAGCATGCAGTTTTCACATTGATTTTCGATGGTCTTGCAAATCCGAATAAAATTTATATAAACGCCGAACAAAAATATGCTTTTCCTCAGTCGACTGACAGAGAATTACGTCGTCTTCATATGCTATACTCGGAGAAGGAATAGAATTAGGTTTTAAGAAAATTTTCTAGTTCTCGAATAATTTGGAGTCGCTGGCTTAGTGCTTAGTGTTTTCATTCAACAAGGTGCATGCGTTCAGCGTAAAGAAAATCACATATTCTTCTATGCCTTTAAAAAGATATCAGAGAGAGTCCATAAAATTTTGCAATGGATGCGGACTATGTTGTACATTTCATGAGGAGAAGTGGTAAACGGACAGGTACGACGTAGTATGAGTGGACATTGCACAGTCTTAAAAAATTTCATAATTAGAAACTTTTTTAAAACCTAATTATACTCCTTCTCCGAGTATGCATATGAAGACGGCGTAATTCTCTATCAGCCGACTGTTCGGCGTTTCTACAAAATATATTTGAATTTGCAAGAACATCGAAAATCAATGTGAAAACTGCATGCTACATGAGTAGTCATTTTTTACCGAGTACGGTTTCTACAGGAAAAAGAAAAGCAGTGCATTCAAAAGCTGACATCCTGCCGAGTCCGAAACATTATAGGACTATGTCGCAAGATAATCAGTATTATAACCGCGCCTAAATAATCCTTCCTGATCGAAAAAGCATTCCAGAATTTCAGCCAACATTTCATGAGATCGGTAACTCACTGTAGAACCAGTGTTCCAGTTTTTTGTCCTGTAAGTTTATTCATCCTTAACTGCAAAAGCTCCGAATTTACAGGTAATTTGGGGGTTCCTAGAGGATCTTTCTATGCATTTTGTGATGGTTCAAAAAGTTGGAATTAGGGAACTGCTTAGAAAAAAAAAGTTAGTAACTGGGCTTGGGTATGGCTGGCTGACGACGGCTAATAAGCCAGAAATGGCCATTCCAGTCTCCTTTGTCTTTGTCGGTAATACTACTGGGCTTGACAGTTAAGAAGGAGCAGCGAATGTGTAACAGTACAAATGAATACGGAACTGTACAATTAGTCCTAACTGCTCCACTTAGTAAAAAACGCTTGTTTTAGGGGATAGGCAGAAAGCGTAGAAGCTTGTAGCTTTTACAGAAGATGCAGGGCCGACAACGTTTTCGATTCATAACTGACGACCCATGAATAGAAGTCGGAGCCCCGAGCGTAGACAAAGTCTAGTGATTCAGTCTTTAATCGAGAGGCTATTGAACTGGTTCGCTAGTGACGCGGGGGGTGGGTTTCATCCTGACAGTCGACACTCACCACGTCCACAGTGCCTGCCGCCTGACCTTCGCGATAACGTGCAGGGGATCTGTTAAGACGCCGACCCGATTCCTGGCATTCCGTATAAGGTTGCTGGTGTAGACACTGTTCAACGAGTTGCAAGATCTGATTGTCTGTGATTTTTGTTCCCCGACAGGCCTCGACTTTGTCGAGTGAGCACGAATTCCAGTGTTTCATGTTTCTCTCACCCGTATGATGTAAGTACAACTGCAAGATTGCAGAGTTTCGTTGATTTTTTTCGGATAGCTCATCTGTCAGCGGAAGTGTCAAATTCCCTAGACTACTGTCACTGTTAGGCTAACACGCATTTGTTGACGCTGGATCGATCAAGTGGGCGTGTGGCCCTCACTGGTGTGGTTAGGATCTCACTCGAACCCAGTCTATTCGTCCGCCAGCTTGCTACTAATGTTGCACGCCTATTTGAAATGTCTACAGTACATGTGCTAACTCATGAAATGTCAACCAAAATTTCGAAATGCGTTCTCGTTTTGAAAAGATAAATTAAGTAGTGTTGTAAAACTAATCGTGATGCAGCATAAATCTATAATGATCCAGTTACCTCAGGGTATCGGCTTTCGAAAGAACTTATTTTCGGCTGCATGCAAGATCTATACTCTGCAACAAATGACTGCATAAGTAGTATGCAATTTTATCATTGATTTTCAATGCCCTTGAACATTCAATTATATTTCAGGGAAAACATGCATAAAAATATTCATTCTTTTACTTAATCGGTAGAAAATCACGTCTTCTTTCAATTTCATACTCAAAAGAAGAGTATAATTCAGTTTTAAAAAAGTTTCTAATTGTTTGATTTTTTTTAATATCGTTAACTGGCCGTTCACGAAACGTCATGTATCTGCATTTCCGAATGTGGCTTGTAAAGTTAACAATATTGCTCAAATCCACTGCTTATTTTTATGAACCTCACATTGTCTCCTCTTAGCAGCGTAGAGAAATGCTTGGTTCTCCGTACACGGAAAATATACAGCTTGTAGTTTTGAAACCCTGAATGCAAGTGTAACAGCAGGTCGGGTTCAAAATTATTCGGGAATTAGAAAAGTTTTTTAAAACCGATTTATACCTAACTTCGTAAGGCCTGCGACGAACTGATGACCGGTAACGACCGTGAAACCGCTGTCCGCGCCCAACCTTTTGCACTCCCAGTGAACTGAATTGATCTCCTGAGCGATGTCGGCTCTAGTTGCGCGGACCCTCCCTCCAAATCTGAAAAAGGCTCATCTTGTACTAGATCAGGAAGTTAAAGCGAATAAAGATCAGTGGGGAGGGTGAGTTGTGTTCACTGATGTGGCCTGATAATGGAGCTCAATATGGCCGTCCTTTGTTGGGCCTTAGGTTTCTTATCCAAAGTGTGCAGGTATTCCCAATAAGAATGCCTGTATTCACATGATCGACATAAGCCAGATCAACGAGTGCCACTCACTGCTCGGCGACTTTGAGTGCTGCCAATAGTGGTCCACAGAGTGTGATTCCGTGGCTTATGAAGCTGATCTGGAACTGGTTGCCTAACGACTCCAAAAAGCGGAGGTGACATTCGGATGTCGTTTTCTTTTTTGACAACAATGCTCGACTAGCAAGGAATTTGGCTTTTATTATAGTTCGTCCACGGTACATTCATTGAAGCACGTTCACAACAAAGTAAAAACGGTGGAAGTGGGCGCTCACCGATCGTTCTCACGGAACTCACTCGTTCCGTTGTGCCTTATGGGCTCTCTCTCTCTCGTGCCCAACCAGCAGCAGCACAGCGGCGCATGATGTAAGCAGTATGTTATTACCGACAAGACAAGGGAGACTAGCATGACCATTTCTGGCTTATTAACCGTCGTCAGCCAGTCATACCCAACCCCAAAGTGTAAAACATCCGAGGCTCGAACTCGCGACTTGGTAGTCAGAAGTCCACGTCACTAACCACTGGACCAAGAGCCCGATGCCCTCGGTTTCGATCTGGAATATACAATAGTGGGGGGCGCTCACCGACCCGTAAGAACGATCGGTGAACGCCCCCCTACCAAATAACACGACAGTTTGACCTTCGTGAGCGACGATATCCACCGTGTGCTCCACAGCAGGATAAGAGCAGGGACGGTGACTTGCGCGCGATTTAGTGTAAAGCGATTGTAGACTTGCGATGCGTCTACTGCACTCTCTCTCTCTCCCGCACCTAAACCCGACGTCAAGACAGAATCAAGAAGATCGGAGGGAGGGAGACGGTTCAGGTTGCTGACACAACGAGAACCCGCACCTAGGCGTACCGCCACATCACGTGGTCCACAACGTACACTGGCCAGGAATTTATATCTCAATAGAATGGGGGTTACACGGCGTGAGTCTTCATCTGGGCCTGCCATCACATTTCTCCATAACGCCCCTCATTTGATCCGTCGCATCTACCGTGTGGCACTACAGTACAGGATGGCGATAACCGTAACTGGCCGAGCGATCGGATCTCTTGATGCCGTTAGAAGATCCTTAAGCTGCTACACGCTGGCCTATTACTGGCCCATCCTCATAGGTCCTGGTTGTGTAGTCTCACCAGTTTTCCAGCAAATCTTCTCGGATATGAACTCTGATTACCTTACGCCTCTGTAGGCCCTCAAATCCATCCGATTAGATGTACGTCTTCTTAATCGAGATCCAGGGTTCTAACAAGTAAATGGTGCTGTACGAACCGCCACCCATGAGGCAGGTGCTTTTTGTCGCTCAAAGGACCTACAAGAGCATCACTGATAGCTGCAATGCAGTTAAGGTTGGCTGGAGCCCATAAAATCCCTTTTAAATTGACGAGACTTTGGCGAGGTACCAGACTAATTTGCCTTTGGCAATCTCGCCCCGTTTTCTTTTACCGTATTGGTTGTTTTAATGTGACGGACACAACACGGCTGGCATGCTCTACTGTTTTACGTTTTGAGTATCAATTTCATTCACCAGTCGGTTTCACTTACTGCTCTTCTAACTTAGGACTCGTGAGACATCATTCATTAGTCCATGCGAACATTATTATTTACGTCAAGACCACCGAGGTGGATTTTGCTCAAGGAGAACAATGAAACATGACCCCATGTTAGTCCGTAGTTGCGTGCATGCTAAACCTACCCTGCTCTTATCTTCCCTCCAAGACAGCTTGTGCAATATCGTCGCGTCGAGACGCACTGCTGTGAAAGGGAAAACGGCGTTGCTTAATTACAATATCTTCAACGGGCACTGAGAGCTTATGACTACCTGCGCAACTTTGTCAACCAGTGCATATGCGAACGAAGCCAGAGTCCAAATCCAATTGGCCGTAAATTTTGGCGAGCTCTTCCGTACGTGAAGAGCGTCTCAGAAGTCGTCAGTCGTCTTCTCACTCCATTTGGAGTTTGGCTTGCACACAGACCGAAGACAATCACCGGGCGCTAGATCATGACGTCGAAAGAACCACTGCCGTGGCAGGAAACGTCTGGAGTCGTTTATCGGATCCGGTGCAGTTGAGGGCAGCTACAGTAGGTGGGTTAACCTATGAAACTTCAAACAAAATTCCGAAATGCGTTCTCGTTTCGGAAAGATTAATTAAGTAGGGTTGTAAAACTAATCAGTCTGCAACATAATTCATAATATTTTAGTTACCTCAGGATGCCGGCTTTCGAACAAACTTCCTTCTGGCTGCATGAAGAAACGATACTCTGTAAAAATTGACTACTTAAGTAGCATGATTTTTTTCATTTATTTTCAATGCCCCTAAAATTTTAACTATATTTCGTGGAAAAGATGCATAAAAATATTCATTCTTTTAAGCATTTGGTAGATAATTACGTCTTCTCTCAATTTGACAGTCGAAGGAAGGGTAAAATTTGGTTTTCAAAAAAGTTTTTAATTGTGAGACTTTTAAATACCGTGAAATGGCCGTCCATCAATCGTCATGTCTCTGAATTTACCAATGTGGCTAGTATAGTTAACAATATGGACCAAATCCACTACTTAATTTTATGAACCCTATATGGTCCCCCTTTAGTACCGTAGAGGAACGTGTGCTTTTCCGTACACGGAAATTATACGGCGCGTAGTTTGGAAACCATGAATCCAAGTGTAAAGGTAGAGCGGGTTCAAAATTATTCGCAAATTAAAAAAGTTTTTGATAACCGAATTATGCCCTTCATTCGAGCATAAGGTTGGAAGAAGACATCATTTTCTACCGAATGAGCAGAAGAATGAGTATTTTATGCATATTTTCCATGAAATATAATTTGGCTTTTGGAGGCATCGAAAATCAATGAAAAAAATTCATGCTACACAAGTAGTCATTTTTTACTGAGTGTTCTATTTGCATGCAGCTGCAAGGAAGTTCGTTCGAAAGCGGGCATCTTGTGGTAACTGAAATATCATAGAATTATGTTGCAGGCTGACTAGTTTTACAATCCCACTTAATTAATCTTTTCGAAACGAAAACGCATTCCGGAATTTCGGTTGACATTTCATGAGCTAGCCCACCTACTTTAGTACCTATGTCGGGAGTACGGCATAACCATCTGCCATAAATGTGCATATATTCAATAGCAGTACTCGGTACTTGATTTTTTCCAAAAGCATGATCGCTGTCCGCTTTTAATTAAATGCAAGCAAGGCCTCAAAATATCAGAGACCAGAAAACTACTAACTTGGCTTGCACTTCAAAAAGGTTTAGTGGTTTTCTGTAAACACTGAAAAGCGGTCGAAAACCCGTGCCATATAGGTTGCGATTTATCTCCTATTGAAGCTGCCAAAACCAGGTTGGCTGAGTACTCCACAGAACGCCAGCTTGTTGTTCGATGTCAATTACGTTTAGAATGAGTTTAATAGGGCCGTCTGAGAAGTCTATCATGCGTTAAAACAGTTCAAATATTGTACCCTGTAATTCGGCACTTTTGCATGCCCGACTACCACCACGTCCCTATATTGTCAACGCATCCGTCATTTTCCAAATAAATGTTATAAGCGACATTACGTCCCTCCCTCAGGACTGCGAACCCCCTAGAGACAGCCTTCTCTTTAGCGTTTTCGACAGTTTCAGCAGTAGCGAATAAGCTGTCACCGAAATCCCACTTTAGTTTGTAGGAGAAAAGAATCTACTTCACGGTTCATGCATCACAGGCACTTGAAAACATCAATAAGGTGGATTTCATCCGAATTTTCTATCCTTTGCCTCTTAGGGCGGCCGAATGAAGGTAACCACACTTTGCCAGCGTGGTCACGCCGCATTTCGGTGGTTAGTTAAAATAGGACACTTAACCAATTCCGTTCCCCATGATCAAACCTCTGTTGGCAACTGACAGTATCGCTAGACAACAGACACGCCTACAATCGCCTTACAATCGATGTAATTGTGTACGCACCGCAGGGTAGCGTCCCACATTTCGAATGCCCGCGTACACGCTGACAGGGGTAGAAACGTGTGCACCGGCTCGCGGTATCGCACGCTGATTGGCTAATTACTATCGTCTGCAGTCAGTTCGATAACGCGACGGTGTCGTGCAGCGGGGATTAGCGGTAGAGGAAGCAGAGCGCTAGCGGCTTGCAAAGGGGATTCCAGCACACACACGCACGCTATTCTAGGTCGCAGCGCGAAGGGGGGGCAGCGGGACGTCCCGACCGACATTCGGCGGTACAGTTGGTTGCAGCGGTAGCGACTGCAGCCGCGGTGGAGGCAGCCGCGACGTTGGAAGTGTTGCCGCAGACGAGGCGTTGTTGGCTGCAGCAATCCGTCCTGTGCAGCTGCTACGCAGAACGCCAACAGATACCCATAAGGCGTGAGTGAGAGCGAGTAGATTGTACCAGCTCACACTCACAGAGGATGCTCCAACCGCGTGGGGGAGCAACGGCTGTGTGCCTCCTCCTGCTCCTCCTCGTAGCGCGATTGCGAGTGAACCGAGCAGCGAGTGCTTCGGTCTTTGGGGAACTTCCGAATGGTGAGTTCAGTGTGCTCCTTCCTCTTCGTGCTGCTTCTCAAAGAAACCTGTAATTGAAACAAACATAAGTGCTCCTCCCTCCTCCTCCTCCTCCTCCTCCTCCTACTCCTACTCCTCCTCCTCCTCCTCCTCCTCCTCCTCCTCATCATCATCATCATCATCATCATCATTGTTGCCGTTAAAGCGTAAATAGCATATATTATTGTCAAAGACGGAAGCTTGGTTCCTTGAAAAATTGCCTCTGACCAGTTAAGAAAAAACCGTGCGCAGGGTATGGCTTTTTCGGTGAAAAAGGAGGTATCAGCTGAACTTGTTTGCGAAAGCCAAAATGAAGATTATAGATTGGTCCATAATCTGACGCCGGTAGGTTTCGATCGTTGCGTAGAGGACACTGGAGTCCTCTGGATAGTCAATCGCGTGCCGTCGGGCTTTCTTTCGTGGAGGCGAAGTCAGTCAGGTTATGAAATTCGGTTCTTTGCATGGTTTAGGAGCCCTGTAGAGATATCGCTTTTGCCAATGTCATAAGTTACTTAATGTTATGACTTTTTGGGGCTGAATGTTAAACAACCGTTCAGTCGACCTTCCGCTGTAAGATCGAATATTCCCGATTGTAGTTCGCGGTCGGTAAGCGGTCTGACTCGGATACATCCTGAAATGAGTTTGGAAATTTGATACTGACTGACGCTTTCAATCAGGCGAGAAACGGACAATCCGATTCCTTTTGTCATTATCATTATTGCTTATTCCTGTATTATTGATTTTTCGTCGCTGTACACAAGACGCATCTAACATGGAGTCCCTGCCGATTTACGCGATCAGAACAGGTCCCTGAATCGCACTTTCATATGGCCTAAAATATGCATATGTCCACTAAGTCGACCTTTAGAAAACCAGGTCGCCTGCGAAGGGCTCACTCTCAAAACAGAAAATTTACTATTGATTTTCCAGTGTATAGCTTTTAAGGTCTAGGGTGCCTGTTTATAATCAGTTCTCAGTCGCCTTGTTTTTTTGGACGGACACCCTAGCCCCTGTATTGGAGTCGCAGTTTTGTTAGATGTCAGGTGAACTTATAGCGTTAAGGACTTCCTTCCGTAAAGTGTGCTGTTCAAACCTCAAGGTCTGGACACACCAAGAGATTGGTCATGGAAGGTGGGGTGAATTAGGTTTTTGAGCTTTGTATTTGGCAGATGTAGACGCATGTGCATTGAGAAGCTAGAAAGCCACTGTGCACTATCAAAATACTATTAATAACCTTGACGGAAAACTTAACCCGAACAGGAATGGCTAACGAACCTACCTAACCAGAGCGACAAGCGCGGTTTCGCACTATTTATCTGCATCTTCTGACTTTTGTTTTCGCAAGAACTCTCTCAGGAACCAAGTTTCTTGTCGATCCGAATGCTTATTTTTACCTCCATTTAAAAGTAGGACTTTTAGGCGAGGTTTGGTTCTGCAGCCCCGCTTGATCGATACCATATGGCTAGCTTACTAAAACAATATCAGATAACATACAGTAGGCGGGCTAACTCATGAAATGTCAACCGAAATTCCAAAATGAGTTTTCATTTCGAAATGATTAATAAAGTAGGATTGTTAAACTAGTCAGACTACAACATAATTCCATATTATTTCAGCTACCTCAGAATGCCAGCTTTCGAAGGAACTTCCTTTCAGTTGCATGCAAAAATTAGACTCTGTAAAGAACGACTTCTCACGTAACATAATTTTTCATAGTGATTTTCGATGCCCTTAAAAATTCAGTTATAATTCATGGAAAACATGTATAAAAATATTCGTTATTTTGCTCATTCGGTAGACAATGATGTGTTCTTTTAAGTTTGTGCTCAAAGAAAGAGTATAATTTCGTTTTCAAAAACTTTTCCAATTCCCGAATAATTTTGAACTCCCCTTACCGTTACACTTGGATTCAGGGTTTCCAAACTACAAGCCGTATATTTTCCGCGTAAGGAAAACCACACATTTCTCTACGGTAGTAAGGGGGGACCATGAAGAGCTCATAAAATTAAGCAGTGGATTTGACCCATATTGTTAACTTTACATGCCACATTGGTAAATGCAGAGACATGACGATTTATGAACGGCCATTTCACGGTATGTAAAGGTCCCACAAATAGAAACTTTTTTAAAACCGAATGATGTCCCTCCTTCAAGTATAAAATTGGGGGAAGACGTAATTGTCTACCGAATGAGCAAAAGAGTGAATATTTTTATGCATGTTTTCCATGAAATATAATGGGACTTTTAGGGGCATCTAAAATCGATGAGAAAAATTCATGCTACTTAAGTAGTTCATTTTTACAGAGTGTAGCCTTTTCATGCAGCCGGAAGGACGTTCATTTGCAAGCCGGCATCCTGAGGTAACGGAAATATTATAGGATTATGTTGCAGGCTGACTAGTTTTACAAGCCTACTTAATTAATTTTTTCAAGACGAAACTGCATTTCGGAATTTTGGTTGACGTTTCATGAGTTAGCCCACCTAATGTACCTAATTTGGCCACTCGCTGGACTGGCAGGGTAGGGAGGGCGCAATGACAACCGGAAAGGCACAGAGGGAACCGCCTGATAATTTGCAATGCATGGCCACTGTAGTGGAACCGACGGAGTTCCAGTCCGTCCGAACAATGATGCTAGCAAGTCCACTTGGCCACTCACTGGATCAGGATCATGAAAAAGGGCGCAAACGGGGCTCGAAGCACTGGCAGAGAAGCGCATGTAAACTGTTTACTGATATAAAGCAGGATGGCGTATAAGCGCACCTCTGCCCCTGGTAAAGCCACTTGTCGGATTAAAATGGTAAGGAAGGTGTACACACGTCAGCGTACTCGTACAGTAAGTAGGTTAATTCATGAAATGTCAACTGAAATCCCGAAATGCGCTTGCGTTTCGTAAAGGTTAATTGTGCAGGGTTGTAAAATCAATCACCGTGCAGCATAATTCTATAATAATCCAGTTACCTCAGGGTTCCGGCTTTCGAATGAACTTCTTTCCGGCTGCATCCAAAAACCATATTCCGTCAAAAATGACAATTTAAGTAGCATGCATTTTTTCATTGATTTTCGATGCCCCTAAAAGTTCAATTCCATTTCATGGAAAATACGCATAACAATATTCATTCTTTTACTTATTCGGTAGGAAATTTAGTTTCCTTCTAGTTGTATGCTCGAGGGTATGGGTATTATTTAGTTTTTTAAAACTTTTCCAATTCCCGAATAATTTTGAACCCGACCTGCGTCACACCTGCATTCAGGGTTCCGAACATACAAGCTGTATAATTTCCGCGTACAGGAAACCAAACATTTCTCTACCGTATTAAGAGGAAATCATATGGGGTTTATAAAATTAAGCAGTGAATTTGAACCACATTGTTATCTTTACAAGCCACATCGGTAAATGCCACATCAGAATGCCACATCGGAATTTTACCCTCCCCTTGAGTATAAAGTTGGAAAAAGAAGTAATTTTCTATCAAATGAGCAAAAGAATCAATATTTTTATGTATGCTTTCCTTGAAATATAATTCAATGTTAAAGGGAATCGAAAATCAATGAGAAAAATGCAGGCTACTTAAGTTGTCATTTTTTATCGAGTATGGTTTTTAGATTCGGTCAGAAAGACGTTTCTTCGAAAGCCGGCATCCTGAGAAAAATGAATTATTATAGAATTATGCTGCATAATGATTAATTTTACAACTCTACCTAATTTATCTTTTCGAAAAGGGAACGCATTTCGGAATTTCTGTTGAGATTTCATGAGTTGGCCCACCTACTGTTTATACTAACATTGTTTTAGAAGGCTAATCATACGGTATCGGTCAGTTGGGGCTGCAGAACCAAACCTCGCCAATGGTTTTTATCGAGTGGGCATATCAGTATTGGCCCTCGGATCTTAAATTTCACATCAAATACAGAAGGAAATCAATAAATCGGACCGGTTAAACTTGTCAAAAAATCAAATTAACTGTCTTCTGTCTTCCTGTATCAGCACATGGTTTCATTGACCTTGATGGCATCTGGCTAAGTAACCTGAAATTTCTGCGCATCCGGCGACGTTAATCTTAGGCAGACCAAATTATTAGCCAAATGTCACGCCAATGGCCAATTCCCAATACTTTTATTGCACCCGAAGAATTACGGCTCACAGTCTTTGTATTACTATACAGCCACTTTGTGTCTCGGTTTTAAAATAATCTTTAAATGACTTTAACATTTAAATTTCCATTAAGAATTAGTGTTATTTTAGGTATGGTGGCTTGCCAAGGGCCTAGACTGCAAGTATAGATTTCAAAACAGTTTCCCGTGGATTTGTGGTACTCTTTATGCTTTCGCATTGATCGGGAGGCGGTTCAATAAGACAAACAGGATTTTGCTTGATATCAGCGATAGGGACGTCATAAGAATGAACCTTTTCGTGGAGGTACATGTTGTCAGGCGGGTCAGTGACTAATAAATTGAAATGAATTTGACAAGTGTGATCGTAACTATAACATTTCGTGTATACAACGAGACCTTTTCTTCCGTGAAATTAATTTCTAACTTTTTTTATTCTGGATTACCTTGAGCTTCGTATCGGTCATGAGACATAGTTGAACACTCCCCGATTTTCATAATTTCCAATTGTCTGCGTATAAAGGCGGATTCTGCATTGTGTGTTTGTCAAAACCTCGTCGTCAAATAAAATGAACGTCCAAAAACGTCGGCAACCAATAAGACTTCGATAAATTATAAAACTATTTCAAATATGTTACCTTTTTACGGAACACTGTAATGCTGCATTGTACTGACCGATGTCTGTGCACTTTGAATTTTTGCCCGGCGAAGCTAAGAAAAAATTCGGTACTTTTTGCCATTTTTTAAGTTACTAAAAATACTGATATTTTTCTAATGCAAACGTAAGAACATGCTTTTCCGTTTATATTGCGTCCATTTTCGTCATCTTTGTTCGTTTATAGGCTGCGTTCTGCGATTATTAATGGTCGGCAGAGTGGCCATATAAATACTGATATTTTGTTAATGTGTCCAAAAGTAAAAATGACTATTTGGTGGCAAAACATAAAATGTACCTAATAACAAAACAGTTTCGCCCCATTTAAACAAGGGATTGCCTGTGTGCGTTACTGCTGCACTTTAAGGCCCCGAAAACGCACAGATGTGCTAATCTGACTTCTAAAAATCGATAAAACGGCTGTTCTTTTAAAAAAATAACCCGCGAGTTAGCAAGCTAACATTGAACAAATCAATTTACAAGTGCACAAGCCCTGTTTTATACAATTCTCGAGAGTAAATTACTCCTCTGTCAAGGAAAGACCAGCTCAAACAGATATTAGGATAGGCAATTGTCTCATTATATCGCAACGACCATTTTCTCCCAAATTCATGAACATTTTGCTTGAAGAACTTGCGTGAAAATATTTTCTGTACAAGAAAAGGACATTCCCTTGAAGCGGCGTCCGAAATTTCCCACATCAGCTTCTGTCATCAGGTTGCATGAAATGGGTCACGTACTGTACCTCTTTCAAGGCCCTTTTCTCTTCATTAATAGAGATATTTCCTCAGATGTCCCTTTCTAATACCACACTGTGTTTAACCTATACTAGAGAGTGTGGACTTTATACCCAAGTACCACCTGACTGAACTTGCGGGGAAGAGTGTGAGCCAACAGAAAGGCCTGTGCTCAAGCATCGGCAGCGCATTCACCTTCCTCAGCAGTGAAAAATTGGTGCGTCCCACAAAGGAAATCCTGCCATGTAAGTTCCCTTTGGTAGTCAGTGCTTTTTTTCTTTTTTTCTGTTTGCGCATAAAAGCAGACCCCTAACTGACCCTTGACCCGATTGGTGAGCGCTTTTCCATCCATACATGTGGATATATATATATATATCAGGTGAATAATTTCAAAAATTTCTCAGTTCAGGACATGGAGTTAAGTCTCCAGGACATGAAATTTTAGAGTCAGAACCGAAATTAATGTCCAGGAGACTTACCCAGAGACTTAAGCCAGAGTAATGTCTGAAATTATTCACTTGATTATTCTCTGGAGTTCATATATCAGAAACCGCATAGAGAACGCTGGGGGTCACACTGGAGAGCCGAACCCCTCGCAACTGTGTTACGCAGAGGCAGAATATCGGCGAAACACTTGTTTGGGATTTTAGTTGGTACCTGTGTCGGAAGTACGGTATGGTATCTTTGATACATATATATATATATATATATATATAATACGCAGGCAGCTCGCTAAGTGTGCAACAGACCAGAGGCAGACAGCTGTTTCTCGGTCGTTACCGATCATCAGTGCCTCATAGGCCTCATGAAGTGAGGTATATAAGCATGTCAAGTGGGCATTTGGCTCTCACTGTTGTGGTTAGGATCTCACTCGATCTCATTCTGTCCGCCCGCGTTCGTTGTCGCAGTAGCAAGCTGGCGGGCGGACAGAATCGGGTCGTGTAAGATCCTAACCACAACAGTGAGAGTCAAACGCCCACTTTACATGCATATATATATATAAACTATGCAGTAGGATGTAGTGATACGCCTAGGTGCGGGTCCGGTCGCGCCAGCCACTTACGCCTTCTTCCGCTTTCGCCCTTCTTGACTACGTCATAGCCCCGAATCCAGGTGGGGTAGGAGGAGAC
The DNA here is from genome assembly GCA_902702965.1 of Spirometra erinaceieuropaei. NCBI lineage: Eukaryota > Metazoa > Platyhelminthes > Cestoda > Diphyllobothriidea > Diphyllobothriidae > Spirometra > Spirometra erinaceieuropaei. The sequence goes on along the minus strand of CACRXP010000390.1, from coordinate 253,961 downwards.
ATTGCGATGGATGCTGTTCAAGTCTACAATCAATATAAACTAATTCACGCACAAGTCACCATGCCTTCTCTCAGCCTGCTGTAGAGCACACGGCGGACACCGTCGGCAATGACGATCGAATTGTCATATCATGTAGTACTTGCTAGTACATATTTTGAAAAGAGCCCCGACAGAATATATTACTGATGAATATGCGACTGCCCGCGGGAGTTCCACGTCAAGTCAGAAGGCACAGCAGCAGGAGGAGTGCATCCAATAACCCGATCAGCGTGTAACGAAAATTATACATATATTATAAGTTGAAGACAACTACGTCCTTTAGTAAAAGTAGGAAACTTTATTGTGTTGTTCTTGACGTCGGTTTTCCGGGTCGGTGTCAGACGTTAATTAAAGGTGCAAATAGAGCTTACATTTCAAACATGCTTCAAAAATCGATGCTTGTTCGGTGTTCGTACTGGAAGCCCAGACACGCGTGCTTTGCCGATCTTGTGGTCATGCCGTCAGTGTAGTAACTCATTCAGTATTTGTGTATTCCTGACTGCCTGTTGACAGCTTACAAATAGTACGCGGTTATTCCGTAGTAGCTGATTGTTTTCAACCAAGATATTTACATCAATTTTTGTAGCGAGCTTAAAAAGCATTGTCTCCAGGGATATATTCCAAGTTCGCGCAAATGCACGAATACGTAGGAGAGGGAGAGAGAGAGAGAGGCGAGAGCATCAATGGATCGAAGTGCACACTTTCTCGATTGAGTATATGTATATAATATTAGTAATTAATAGTTGAGCTCTGACTGCCAAGGTGGAATCGAAGTTTTGAAATTGCTCCGACGTTTGAACGCACGCGCATAAAACGTTATCGCTCTTTCGTTTAAATCTAGCACACTCCACCTTCGAATTTTAGCAAAAGGGCAGATGAGAGTCTTCACAGTGCCATCAGATATCATTAATTTACTAGAAAGGGTAATTTGGCGGTGGCTGTAAGATTATTGGTTTTCGGGCTGCTTTGATTACCTTCTTATAGAGATTGCAATCTAAAGCAGATTTAAGTCCACTGGGATACCCAAGTTTGGCTTGTGCCCCACATTCAACACATCTGCATTTTACTGCTGTTAGTGTTGCATCTAGAAACCCGGTTCCGAATCATGTAGGATCCTAGTCCGTAATCCGACTGTAACTACTGAATATATTAGCACATCTACGTACCATAATTCCTGAATATTTTTGGACTTTAGAGTCAGCCGAAAAACAGTGGATTCTGCTCGTTTAAGCTCGCCTGCCGGCAACATACTGATTGCGGAATTAGGCCCGTCTAAAATCAACATTACTGGAGGCATATACTAAGATTCAAATGCTATTTCGATACCATAGGTTTCACCCAAGGCGCCCATCTCACTTCTTGTATGTGCAACACTTTATGTTTCTGATCCGTCGCTCCCTAACTGGCGTTCCAGCTGAAGGGACTTCTAACTAACAGATCGCGGGATCGAGCCCCAGGTGTTACACACTTCGGGGATAGATATGACTAGTTGACGACGGATAATAAGTCAGAAATGGCCATTCCAGGCTCTCTTGTCTTTGTCGGTAATGCCATTCCGAACTGCATGTCCGTTTACCAGTGCTCCTCATAAAACGTACAACATAGTCAGCATCGATTATAAGTTCTAATGAACTCTGCATGGTATCGTCTCAAAGCCATAGAGGAATATATGATTTTCCTTACGCGGATAGCACGTACCTTGTAGACCGGAGTCGCGAAACGCTAATGCAACAGCAGATCTGGCTCAAAATTAGTCGGGAATTGGGAAACTTTGTCAATACCTAAATATACGCTTTGTTCGAGTATGAAATGTAAAGATAATATGATTTTCCACTAAACAAGTAAAAGAAAGCATATTTTTATGCATGTTTTCTATCAAATATATTTGAATTTGTAAGACCATCGAAAATAAATGTGAAGAGTGTATACTACTTAAGTAGACATCTTTTATCGGTCGCCGTCAAGGCCCTCTGACAGATTTTTGTTGCATCCGCACTCTGAAAGACGTGTCTACCGACTGCTTAAGTTAACTACTACCGCCTGCAGTGTTTTTAAGTTTGCAAGTCTTCCCATCGCCTGCTCTTGCTGCATTCAACAAAAAATTGTTCTTCTGTTTCAGATGGCCTGCCAACCGACTTCTCCATCATGGCCACGCTCGAGGTCGACATCGCTGAACGACAGACCATCTTTGATGTGCGTGACGCTCAGGGACGTCAGATCCTCGGTCTCAGTTCCGGCGCCGTCCTCAGTTTGGAATTTGCGGAATCGCCTGAGACGGCCAACCACATCCAGTTCAGCGAGACTCTCGTTGCAAAGGGGTCAGTCTGACATACCCTCGAAATTTGGAAAGGCCCTAAAAACGTCATTTCGCTTAACCCTGACTTACAGTTGATGTGTTAACTCATGAAATGTCAACCAAAATTTCGAAATGCGTTCTCCTTTCGAAAAGATAAATTAAGTAGTGTTGTAAAATTAATCTTGATGCAGCATAATTATCCAGTTACCGCAGGGTGTCGGCTTTCAAAAGAACTTATTTTCGGCTGCATGCAAGATCCATACTCTGCAAAAAATGACTACTTAAGTAGTATGCAATTTTCTCATTGATTATCGATGCCCTTGAAAATTCAATTATATTTCATTGAAAACATGCGTAAAAATATTCATTCTTTTACTTATTCGGTAGAAAATCACATCGTCTTCCGATTTCATACTCAAAAAAGAGTATAATTCGGTTTTAAAAAAGTTTCTAATTGTGAGATTTTTTAATACCGTTGAATGGCCGTTCATGAAACGTCATGTATCTGCATTTACGAATGTGGCTTTTAAAGTTAACAACATTGCATGCATTTCTCTACGGTGTTAAGAGGAGACCATATGAGGTTAATAAAATTAAGCAGTGTATTTGAGCAATATTGTTGACAGGGAGTGATTATTGGCCTGTGTTGGACGGGGATTGTCTAATAAGTCCGAACTTAGCGCCTGGAAATGTGGAACTTCCTAACTGTCAGAAGCCGTAGACTGATGCCTACGAGCCATCCCACGATGGGTTGATTTGATCCGCCGTTTTACGAAAACAGTTAACAAGACCTAACAAAGTCGAGCCTTTATTGAGCTCCGATGGTCGGCAACACAGAGGTTCCCCAATCACAAGTCAGGGATGACAGATTAAGTTGAAGAAGCTCTACTGAAACAAGAGCATACGGACAACCCAGTGAGCGGTCACAACCAACCATGTCCACGGGAGGCTGTGTGTGTCAGTGTCCACCGTTGAGATTCTTAGCACCCCAGCGCGTGTGACTGCCGTTGACAGCCAATCAGCGAATGGTGCGGTTTGATTGGCTTCGAGATCTCGCGACGCTAGTGCCAAGTCTCGTGCGGTCACAGCGTCGAACTGGCAGGCAGCGTGAGACGGACAGACAGGTCGCGCTGGCGGCCCTGCGAGCAGACGGCCGCAAAATGTGTAAATACCTCTCTACGGAAGTTCCGACTTGCCAGGGGCCCAACGACTATGAAACCCTGAGGACTGTGAGTGTATAGTAGAAGCGTGGAAGCTTTGCATGGAGTAGAGGGTCGGACACCACAGCATGATCGCGACCCACCAATTTCGAAGGGTCCGTCCTTTCAGCGACTCACGAGGATATATATATATATGTATTGGTGAGTGTGGTCCGTTTTGTGGGGGACAGTTTGGGGTATCAGCCTACAGCTCGGACTCCTGTGTCGGCATAAACACTGATAGCTGAAGCCGCAAATTTCGTCCGGTGGGATAACGCGCTCATCAGGAGTGCGTCCACAGTACGCAGTCGCAGCATCGCATCATGGTGTCGACGGGTTTACTAAACTTTACACCCCTAAGTAGCGTGACGCTTGTAAGTTCCTAACTCAGATACCTGACCTCCCCTTGGACCTAATTTGAAGGTGCGTTAGCTGCGCAATAGCAACTGGGACTAGACTGTTCTTCCCTCTCCGCCGTGGCCTGCAAAAATACTGCTTATTATGGTACCACTGGAAAAACTCGTGTTTTCAAGCATAATAAACAACATAAAATCTAAAAGGTTCATATCGCTGCTTGTGGTATACACTGAGAGAATCTTGATTTATCTAATCGGAACAAGCACATGCCGTTTAATGCATTTCCAACGAAAGGCGATGCCCTTAGCTGAAGCGCTGGTCCTAAAGCTTACAAAACCTGACGATGTTAATCTCATACCAATGCATTTATTGAAGATAGAAAACATTTCAGCTGATCCTTTTTTCCCCGTTTGAAATCATTTTCTTGTCTGAGAAGTCGGAACGTCAGGCTAATAACCGTCTTCTTCTAGCAGTAGCAGCTCGTTTTTTGCTGTGCGAGGCCCTGTCTAGCACACGCGTTCTCTCTAACAGATGTAGATTAGTTTCCAATAAATGCATCGATTTTGGCGTGCTACTTATATGTCTTTCTCCCGGACTATTTCTAAGCCCTATGCAAGTACTGCTTAGGCCTAACAATCAACTGCACTGCCTCCTATGCTGTATGTTTTAAACTAATTTGCTTGCCACGAGGAACAGTGAAGTTTTTCTTCTCAATTTTACTTGTCGAATAGGAGTAAATTTCCTGTCCAACATATTTTTCTAAGATGTATAACCTGAAGATTTTTTATCCGGTTATGTGAGACAGTAATATTTAGAATAAAAGTAACTGAGTAGTTTCAATCGGGCGCCGAAACCAAATGCCTAAACTCGTTAAGAAACATCGAAGAGGCGCCAAATACGAGTGATCCACAAACCGGTGACTGCATTGCGTACCAAAATCGTGCGCTATAAAGATGGGTTTCGTTATTCGGCTAGGAAAGTGGTTTCTTACGAGATTCTGTGCGATGTTCTTGATGCACCATGCTGTTGCCACATTAAAAAATCGGCCTCTACTTAAATACACGACCGTAACTTAAGACCGAAGATGCGGAATTAACTGTCCTAGATAGCCGTGCGTAAAATAAACGTTAGACACAACTTAACTCGGGTCAGATCTCGCATTGCATGGGTCTTCTTTCTCAAGAGAATCTGACAACTTCTCAAGGTCATGCACTCGAATGAGTCATGCAACAATAGTTATATTGAGTTGGACACCGCGTACAAAAGTCTCAAGAAGCGATAGGAAAACGGGTAGCCAATCCAAGCAGGATCATCACATACGGGGACTGCTTATTGGCGGGAACGTTCCAGAAGTATTGATTTTATGGTCGCCTAAAACGTTAACTGTTTTGCAAGATACGTGTGTGTAAATATACATTTTTTCATGGTATTACCGTCGTGTATTATGTGCCTAGCACCGCATAATTGTGCACATAAAACACTTTTTCTACAGATGTTCTGAAATCCCCTCGAGCACATTGCAGAGGCCCATATCATCTTTTGGTTATCTATATGATTGAATTGAAAATGAGTAAGATTCTTTGGGACGGGAATTTTACTCATTTTCAGGTACACTTCTTGGGATGCCCGTCTTCCAGCATATAATTGTATATAACCTATACTTTACATCTGTGAGATTACCAGGAATACTGCTCGTTCACAATGCATTGGCTTTGCTTATTCGTTGAGTTTCACTGTTGTGTGTCGTCGTACACACGGTTAACTGTTTTCGAATCCCATAGGTGGATGACTGTCGCGCTGAGTGTGAAGGGCGATATCGTGGTCCTCCTTATCAACGGCGAGGAGAAGGAAACTGCAGACCTGAAACGATCCACCGAGGCACGCTCGCCCATCGAGGATGGATCAGTCTTCCTGTTGCATAGCAAAGATGAAAAACCTCAATTTGACGTAAGTTGCCTTATGTGAGTTTGAGTATTTTGTTACTGGTGTCTGACGGTTCGGCCGTCGCAAGCAACGACGTCCGTCTGGAGTAGCAGTGATCCCAGAACAAGGCCACATTCCCCCTAAATGCTAACGATAAGCAAACGTTCCCAGCACCCTTTAGGATCGAACTTGTTTCAACACAATGGGGTGCGGATGTAAATTCAAGGGCTTCTGTATTGAAGATGATGTCATATATCTACAGTACACTAGTGCTATGGCACAGGCTTCGTCCTCGTTTTTATCTTGGTGAATTCTCGTTGGAACTTCTCCAAATACGATATTCCCGATCGCAACCGACAGGGCAACCGGTCCGTTGCCTAGTGGCAAAACGCTGGACTTAACGATCCATTACCAGAGGGTCCTGGTTCGAATCTCATGTTATTCAAACTTAGAGTTGGGTTTGGTTAGCTGACGACGACTAAGAAGCCGAAACTGGTTTTCTAATTTCGCTTTTATTTGCCAGAAATCCCTGTATATATATACATACTACTCGCATATATACTACTCGTATATATACTACTCGTAGTACTACTTATTTGTAGAATGGGCATTACGTGGTTATTCCACAGTAGTTGATTGTCCTCGACTCAAATGTTCATTGAAATTTCGGTTCTGACCCTAAAAAGTCATGTCCCGGAGATTTAACTCCAAGGTCTGCACCGATTAATTTCTGAAATTATTCACCTGATTATTCTCTGGAGTTCATATACCAGAAACCGCTAGAGAACGCTGGGGGTCCCACTGAAGAGCCGAACCCCTCGCAGCTGTGTCACGCAGCGGCAGAATATCGGCGAAACACGTGTCTGGGCTTTTAGCAAGTATCTATGTCGTGAGTACGGTATAATACCTTTACCATATATATATCATAAAAAGGATCTCCAAAGAGATGCGAGAAGTTTGATACAGGCCTGTTACAGGCTTGTTACAGGCCTATTCCATCCTACTTCAACCAATCTAACCCCAAACACCATCTCGGACCACAGACGCAGATATGCGCGTATGGTCTACACACAACATCTATCAGATTAATCATAAGTGCTTCACCGAACCGACGTTTATCACCGCACTGTCACCTGCTATCACCGGTCCTTGAACATCTGGTATTCATTATTACGCGAGTTGACCGCTGATCGAGAGAACAGTTTCGTCCAAACAGGATGCTCAATTGCTCCTTTAACCGCTATGAGTAAAAAGAAGACTAGTCGAGCATCGGAACAATTTGTTTGCCATTTCGATCTTTCGAACCTAGGCGAGAATCCATCATCAGAGACGACAGCAGCAGCAGCAGCAAAGGAACAAGCGCCATTGATGGGGAGCATTAACCAGTCAGCGGTCATTGACGCAGGTCTAAAGGTGACTACATAGGGTTCCGTATGCCGGCGCCAGATCAAAACATCGATTGCCTGAGTTCTCATCCTAGGCCCATGCTTCAGTCAATTCTGAACATATGTTGCCTCCCACGTGAACGATTATCTTGACAGCTACAGAGTGGATCTCATGACCTTTTTTGAAGGCAAGGGCAGCAATTTACGACAAATCGTCACTCCGTCGTACAGCACTTAGTCGGTTCTTGATTTTTGTGAGCCTGCTGTGCGGGGTATTTTTAGGAAGGTGTGCAATCCCAACACCGTTATACGCTGGATCGCCTCTGAAACGTCCATAATATATGGCAGAGCATGCTATGCCTTTGGTGGCATTTATGTTTAAGTCTCACGGGGGCGTACGCATAGGCATCGGCATATTAACACCTCCGGATACCCATCTAGCGTTACTTTAGTTGCGATCTTGTGTGCTTTTACCTTCTGGTTGCTGCATTGCGTCTGAATCCACTCGAAGTGCGTTTTACACATCATTATTTGCTGATAGAAGCGAACAGGCGAGTTCCAGGTAGCAGTTCAGAAGATGAAGATGCGATCACTGGAACAAGAAATTTATTTGCCTGACGTTTCGGATCCTCACTCGAATCCATCATCAGAGACATTCGCAGATACCGGCGATGGTGGCACCAGGAGTGCAGTGTCTATAGCACGTGGCTGCCGTGGACCGTATGCGCACTGCAATTAACAGTTCTCGCAATCGCCGCTGGGGTTCTAATTGATGCGGCGGTGGCTTGGCGGTCCGAGTCCGAGTCGTTAATTGCCGCGATTTCGTCATCCGTGCTGGATGCTGGTGTGACGATTGCTCGGCAAACTGGCTCACTGTCACCGTGATGATTGCTCGCCCGCGCCCTCCCCACGTGACTGATTTTCCTGTCCAGGGAAAATCGCAGTACGGTATAGGGTACCGGGAGGTCATTGTGCTTGTTGATGGATTGCGGGCCTGAGAACCATGACTCGAGCAGCTCGCGGCTCACGCGGTTGTCACCCCTTGCGAGGATTTAGGCCTCTTGAAATTTGAAATTATGGCCGGGTCCCGTCGAGTGTGCCGCCACCTGAGAGTTAGCGTCTCCCCGCCTCACTGCTGCTGCGTGCTCGGCAATTCGCGTACGGAGTAATCTCCCAGTTTCTCCGACATAATTGCTCTGTCCGCATTATGTTTGTGATTCACTAGGTGGTTGCTGTGGAAACTGCGAAGTTGCTTGGTTCTCGCTGTCCTCCTGCAAACTTTGGTCTTAATTTCGTCATCTGTAGCTCCTGTCCTTTTCTATTTGTGAACTGCATGTCAGGTCATGGAAAGTCTACAGCATGTTCCTCCTGACAATAAAAAAAAACGTGTCACGAACGCAACGTCGCTGAAGCACCTGCTCGTCCCAAATGAAAACAGCCCTTCCTATCCCCTGTAGGACCAGTTCTACCCTTAAACTGGAGTTTTACTTAACAGTATTAAGATTTGAACGGGTTGCTAATCTCGCCCTTCCCCATTCCTTCTAGCTCAAACTGTCAGACCTCATGCTGGTACCGGATCCAGCCTTTGCTTACCAGTACCACAGCCAAATGGCCAAGATTTGTCCTCTTCTCAACCGTGCAAACTCCTTTGAGATGATGATGAATCAGGAGGATCTTATTGAGGAGGTAAGTATGGATTTTGGCATTGTATACGTAAGAAACCGATAAAAAATTTGGTACAGCCAGTAAATAAGATGCCTAGCAGATTACCGATGAAAAGGGCTCTAGCGCTAACTTCTCTCAGGTACTTGTTACACACAGCTCTGACTGTTTCCTCGCTCTCGATGAGCACGATTTTGCATTTCGAGAGAAAAATAAGTTTGCGTTTAATCTTAATGGTTGGGTGTTCTTCCCCTATTCTTCTAATTATGCATGTCTATGCGTAGATCCGTCTGCTGTATGGGACGTAGTTCATCATTGTTCATAGGGGAACCTGTAACTCGGACTTTCGAAGCATCTACCTCGCGCTATTTTCCCACACCCACTGGATCCCTAAGACAGAACAACATCCAGAGGACCGATGCGGGCAAAGTAACGAGGCAGGTTCAAACAACCCCTCCACGCGTGTAACACAAATGCGGGACCTCGTACCTTACTCCACCTGTACCAGGCCTCATTCATGAAGCGAAAATTTCCGATCCCACATGAGCGAGAGGAGCATAAAGGCTTGACCCTCGGTTCTGAGTAGACTCGATATATCCTCTCTTTTGTTCCTCTCCGAAACACTATTGTTGTTGAACTTTGTTCAAAGCAAGGTATAAGTACGTCAATTTTGCGGGCGTAACAGTTTTCATGTCCAGAATGCCTGCAGCACATCAGTGACAGCGAAAAGAGAGGCTCTGACGACTGATGTCAGTTGTTTCAAACTGAAGAGTACAAGTTTTGTTGATAGAAGCGAACAGGCGAGTTCCAGGCAGCAGTTCAGAAGACGAAGATACGATCACTGGAACAAGAAATTTATTGGCCTGACGTTTTGGATTCTCACTCGGATCAATCATCAGAGGCACTCGAGCAGCAGCCACGAGTCTTCAGGCGCACATGACAGCGGCGTTTAGCCAGCTGACAGGATTGCGGGATAGAGTGTGGGCATTTTATCCAACCTTGGAGTCGCATGCTACGGTCGACAGAGGCGGGGTCTCATAGCAACGGGTGACAGCAATTCGTCGCTAGACACATATACTGCAAGAGGCCAGATCTACTTACTAAAAAGTCGACCACTGATCTTAAAATAACTAACCACGAGCGCTCGCCCTACTGCTTTAATAGTTACTTTTACAATTTTTCGTCCTGATTACCCCATACTACTTTTTCTCGTTTCAGTACAACGACCGCGAGTACATTCGTGTAAGTCAAAGTGCCTTCTTATCATGCTGACTGGTATGGTTTATGTGATGACGAATTTTCATAATGGATGAACGTCTTCTTTTAGGGACCGGTCGGCGAAAAGGGAGCCCCAGGTCCAAAGGGTGAGAAGGGAGCTCCGGTGAGTAAATTCAGTTCAGTTCAGTTTATTTGAGGCAAACGTAGGTGTTGAACGCTTGAACTCTCTATTTTTTACAAGGAAGGAAAGTATATCAAAAATTTTTAAACAAAAACATCAAACAGCTGCCGGAATTCATTGAAACCGGACAGATAAAGGAATTACTCTAGGTGTTAAAAACACTAACATTATTAGATACACTGTGCAGTGGCCAATCCATGCATAATTGTACTGCAGGAAATGAGTAAAACATCAACTACCTGAGGGAGCCGAAGTGAATGTCAACATCCGCGTGCAATGACTTGGGGCAATAAGAAAATAAAACAGATAAATTCAAATAAAATAAAACAAATAGGCTCCAACGCTTGTTCGCTCTTTCGATGCACCTGCTGCTTAATTTGATGCCTACTTCTGGTGGAAGTTGGGATCGTGTGTTTGACTCCGGTTAAGCGGACGGTTACTTTCTCTGGGCGACCGTATATTCCTGATCACCGTTAAAGGACCGAAACGACTTTATACGCTTGTTCCTCCCTCCATATACTGGCATTCACCGACCAACCGGAGCCAGTATTGTATCAGGTGGATCGCGTACTAGCACTACTCGTCCTTTTACAGCTACGATGCCAATGGAAGGTTAAATCGTAGCTGACAAAAGTTATCTGATTAACCAGGTAGATTTTACGGTGTGTTACGTGCTACTGTGGTGCACGGGTTTATTCTGACTGTGCTTTAGCACTGGGAGCTTGCAGCCAGTTCCAATGTGTCAGCTGGAGCTGAGTCATTGCTGGCTGACAAAATTCATAGCCCGACGGATAGATGGAAGAAAAGGACAGCGTGTTGAGGGGGCAGTCACTTTATTCTCACAGCCTGAGAACACACGTGGTTCTTCAACTCCTCAAAGCACACCCTATTTATTGGGGGTTCTGAGCGTTCTGGAACACTCCGGCCTTATGGTGTGTCGGTCGGGGATTGGCCGTTGCGTGCGTGAGACTTCCTTCACAGAAAAATTCTAGAATGTTCGGCTAACCATTGATTGAGCCGAAGGCCTGAGCAGAGTTCTCAATGCTGCAACACGCGCTGGTCACGGGTGCATCTGGCTGTCGATTTGGCCTTCTGTTCCGTGCGTGATCAAGTCTTCCTTTCGCCCGTAGGCCGCGCCTTCACAACGCTCGCTTCCATTATAGACATTTTGGGGCACTTTTTGGGATATAAGTAGTAGTTTTGACGAAACTCTGATCTCGGACAGGTCTACACCCCATTGTGATCCAATCCTTTGTTTTCTGCATACGGTGGGTTTTACTGACCTCAATCAAGCCGTCTTGGTTTTCTCTTCTGAATGTAGGGTCGCAGCGGCCGTCCCGGCCTTCCAGGAACTCCGGGCCCGCAGGGCGGTGCCGGACACGTCCTTCTCATGCCAGTTCCCTCCCACGGAAAGAACGAGAACCTCCGAATGTCTCAGTTCCGCACAGCCGTTCAGCAGTCCGTTGTGAGTTGAAGTTCTGCTCTGCAATGCCCTTTAATCCCACTACAAATTCATGAGTAATTAGGCATTCTCCCCCCCTCCCTGTGTAGGTGATGCTGAAGGGCTCCAGAGGGATGCAGGGCATGACGGGTCTTCCGGGCGCGCAGGGGCAAATGGGACCTGAGGGGCCAAAAGGAGACCAGGGTCCTCCTGGTGAGGCCGGATTCACCGGTCCGGTCGGTCCCCGCGGACGTCAGGGCCCGAAGGGACCACGGGTATGAAATCTTCACGTATAAGTATCCGAAATAGCTTTCATTATGTCGAATATTTGCGATTCCGGCTTTTTATTGTTTTTTTCATTAAATACACCATCTGGAACTTCAGGAGTGACTCTTCCTTCAAACTCGATAAATAATATTTTTTTAAAAACTCCTGCTGCAGCTTTTCACCTTTATAATCCAATCATTGAACTAGCATTTTCACATTGTCGGCGTTATTACTTACCTCCTTGTCAATATGTATTGCCGAATTTGAGTCTGCTTCTACTCGGATTACTGTCGGTCGTGTTCTTGCTAATGGTCTTCGTGCCATTTCGATCAAACAGTCTCAACCTGCTCACGTATTCCCACCTACACTTACACCAACAAGGGCTACTACGAGACAAATGCCACTAGTATCCCTGATTGCCATAATTTTCGCTATAACAGTTGGCAATACCATTCAGACCGCTTATCCTTGTAGTTTCGTCATATTCCATTTGATGAGACCGTAATTATCAAAGTCCACCCTTCTGCAAGTTAATAAGCAAAAAGACTGATCACTCAGACAAACTCGAATAAAGGTTAATGTGTAACATTACTGGCGATCGTTACTTTATAATGTTCTCAGCACCTTACTGCTAACTTGGAGTAAATCGGTTTAAATGAAGGTCTACGCCTATATACCTTAGTTTGAACTGATTTACTCCAAGTTAGCAATTAATTCCCGAGGACATTAAAAAGCAACAATCTATAAAACTAGAAAGCGCACCGGGAATGCCATGGGACCCACTGATGAGCCGAAACTCTCGCAGCTGTGTGTCATACAGCGGTATAATATCGGTGAAACACGTGTCTGGCCTTTTAGCTAGTACCTGTCCTGCCAGTAGGGTATCCTGCAACCCCAATGTTGCATGCAATATTTCAGCAGCAATTATGGTTTGCATTATCACCTCGTTACCCGACTCGTACAATTTTCTCTACGAGACAAATGCCATCAGTATCAGTGACATTGTCATAGTTTTCATTTATATATTTGGCAACACCATCCAGTCCGCTTATTCTCGCGGTTTTCACCATAGGCAAAATGACTGGTTACTGAGGGCAAGCCCGAATAAATGTTGACGTAAAATGTTACTTGCAATATTTCAGTAGAAATTATGATTTACATTATCACCTTGTTACCCGACTCGTACCATTTTCTCTGGTTGACAATCTTGATTTTTTCTCACACCGCTAGGGACGTCCGGGAAGGGACGGTGAACAGGGTGTCATGGGTATCCAGGGCCCCAAAGGTGACCCCGGAAGTCCAGGTCTTCCTGGCTTGCCCGGTCACCGTGGCCACAAAGGTGACATGGGACCCCCTGGTGACAAGGGCAGCATCGGTCCCCGAGGTGTTCCCGGCCCAATGGGTCGACCCGGAGAAACTGGACCCACTGGCGAACAGGGACCTCCCGGCAGTCCTGTGAGTCCTCTAGTCGTTTTTACTTAACGGAGAACGCCCTTGCGGCAAAGTGCCTTAGAACACTGGGGAAGCAGAGCGCGTGCGATCCTTGGGTGTGCGAAGTTCAAATTTACTGGAGTAGTGAACTACTGCCGCGCATTAAGATCTCCGAGTTATGGGAAAAGTCGCTGTCTTCAGACAGATTTCACGACCCTTATCTCCCCCAATAGTCCGAAAGAGCAGTAGAAAGTTCATGTTTAACTTCGCAGAAAAGAATATTTCACTCGCTGTGGCTCTAATGCTTTTGGATTTCAAACATGCAGGGTTTATATTCCGTAGAACTGCTATTATCTTCTTAACAGAAAATCTTTGGAGTATACTTGACAGGTTCATTCCTTGATACGAGCTTATTCAAGTCCTTGTGTTTTTGTTTAGATGAATATGCAGGCAATTGGTATGAGCGTATGGAGGTCCGCGCGTAATACCTAATCACATGTGGGGGGAAAATAAGCAAGAAAGGCGTTTCCCTAAGTCAACTGTTGGAGAAGCTAGGAAAAGAATGGAAAGAACAGCATAAATGTGAAATTTTACCAGTCAGAGCTGATCTCTACCACCACTTATAGTTTCATTTTTCCTGATGACTCTATCAAATCTCGTGGCCGGTTTCTTTTCTTGAGCTCATTCGTTACGACTTAATGAGCGGGGGGGGGACACAAGCACATTTACTGTCGGGTCAAGGTCAAACTTTTGTCTGGATCCTTTCCCGTGGCTTTGGTGCGGATGGGTTCAACTATCCTCCTGGTTGCAGCCTCGTGGATGTGTTTTATTTCTCGATTGGAGTATACACTAATGTTACTGGATCCCTCATCTAACGGCTATGTCCGATTCTTTAAACCTATATACTAGCGATGGCAGTTAGCGCATAAAATTGAGCGGTCCGCATCAGGCTCCTTGTCTGCGCTTAGCCCGTCCTTGGCAAGCATGGTCCTACCAATGTGCACCTTTCTGTAGCCTTAGAGTCACTTGGTACGTAGAGCGATGCATGCTAAACACAGGGCTTTGATGAGGGTTAGTGAGTCCCGTCAGAAGAGGTTCACACTACCGTCAAATATTCTTTTTCTTCTATAAAGTGAATGTCGTGTTATATCAGCACCGCCCTCCGTAGGCTTTTACAAAAGAGGAAATGAGCGCACAGGCGAGATTTTGAAAAAAAATATGGATAGTCATGCAGCCCGTTTGCCGCTGTGGGGGTCGCATGTATCTAGGTTAAAGTCTACTCGGAGACAGTAAACGTTAACTTTGAGCTGATACGTATTACCACAAGGGCAGAGGACATTGTAATGTCGTCATCAATCGGCCATAACCCAACCCCAAACCGTGTAAACCAGGGGGCTTGCATTTGAGCAGTTTGGTTGTCAGGTTACATACATATTTTACCGCTAAGCCATGAACTCACGTGCTTTCGAGCGCTGTCGGAAATATGGGAGTAGCGTTCACCGATCTATGGATGATTAGGGGATGGAATGCTAGCCATCTTTGAGCTGTCATCTAGAGCCGACCTTGTGTCTTGTTCGCATTTGTCTCATGTGAGCTGCAGCAGTTGGGTGCCCTGACGATCAGTGATTCTATTCAGTCTACTTTGTACGCAACGAAAAAAGAAAGATACTGTCAGACAAAGCATCCATTCTCTCTCGACTGAACACAACTCTTGCTTCTGTTACCTGTACTTACCAAAATTCTAAGCGATTCTCATAGGTAATTAGTGTATTAAGATGGCTCATTAAGAACCAACACACACCCAACCCGTTTTAAAAGATCTGTAAACAGAGTAACCTAAGAAGAACAGATCATCTGAATGAATAATGACTTGCGGCTTTACTTAACTTCAATATTATGTTTTTTTTTTATTAGGGCCCACAAGGTCCACCCGGTCATCCAGGTCCCCGCGGTTTGCCTGGCCCTGTTGGACCACCTGGTCCCAAGGGCGAGATGGGTGACGCTGGACTGATGGGCCCGCCCGGTCCTCCAGGTCCCGAGGGTCCTGCCGGTCCACAGGGTCCACAGGGTGACCGTGGCATTCCCGGTCCCCCTGGTCCCAGAGGTCCTCCTGGCATCGTCGGTGCCACAGGAGCCACCGGCCCAGCAGGTAACCCCGGCCCCCAGGGTGACATCGGTGAGAAGGGCGAGGACGGCCCCCCAGGACCAACTGGCGACGTCGGCCCTATGGGTCCAGTGGGCTACAAGGGAGATCGCGGTCCCCGCGGTGACGTTGGTCTCAAGGGCGTCATGGGTCGACCCGGTCTGACTGGCATTCAGGGTGAGCGTGGTGAAAAAGGCGACAAGGGTGAGCGGGGTCTGCCCGGTCCACGAGGCCCCGAGGGAATCCTAGGCGAGAAGGGTGAGGCCGGACAAGTCGGTGAAATGGGTCCGCATGGTCCAGAAGGCGAAAAGGTGCGATTGGAAGTTTCCGCTCTTTCGTGCTTCTATGAAGCCCAGCCCTCTCTGACAGTGCTTATGTACTTATTTAGGGCTCCCAAGGTGCAATTGGCCCCGTGGGCTACGCCGGAGCTCCAGGCAAGAAGGGCAGTCTGGGCGCCGTTGGACCACAAGGTCGTGATGGAGAAAAGGGCAGCATGGGTCCCACTGGTCCACCTGGACCACGAGGTCCGATTGGTCCCGTTGGACCGCCCGGTCCGCGCGGTGCCCCGGGTCCCTCTGGTCCGATCGGCATGAAGGGTGAAGAGGGTTCTCCGGGACCCGTTGGTCCCCCTGGTGCTCAGGGTCCACAGGGTCCTCGCGGCTTGCCAGGATTTACTGGCCCGACTGGACCAGCGGTAAGCCTTCTTTGCATTCTCTTTACAGTTTATTTCTAAGTTATCCCCACAGAGTACAAAGTCGGAGAAACTCTATCCTGGTTTTCGGCAGAGACACATACAATGATGATAGTTCCGCTCGAATGGAAACGAAAACACGGCAAAGTTGATGGAGATCGTTGGAACCCTAATAAGTATGGTTTTATGTCGTGCACACTTAGGTCGTTAAGAATTTTTTACGCTACAAACCACAATGACTCAAGCTCTGAGGCCTCACAACCGGGCAGTTATAAAAATTAGTATGATTCTGATCCGATGAGAGGCTATGTGCACCTATCTTTACCAACGATCGGATGTTTGGCACGGCTCCTTGTGGCCTTCACTCTAGATGAGACTGTAGATATTGATGTGTATGGTTTCCGGACCTGATTTCGGAATTCGCACAGACGGCCGACAGTCGCCGAAGTGGCGCGTGGATCAGAGGCACGATCAGTTCGATTGGCCGATTGACGAGTGATCAGACACGTACGAGGGGCTGCATCAACACTAGGGGCGGGAGGGAGGGGGGAGGGCACTGCTAGAGTGAGCCCATTCGAATCTGTTGATGGTTCTGGCCGCCGGCGTCAATTCGATCGCACCACGTCCACTTCTGCCAAGGTGTCAGGCCTTTGGGAGCTCATAGACACCCATAAAACAGTCGCTTGTCAATTGTGCACACATATGATGACGAAATCTCAAAAAAGTCTCAGTTATCGACTGCACAAGCGGCTTAGAGATCAGGTTGATTTCATATGCATTCTGCCTTCTCTAATGGCCTGACACTGATAACGCTGCTCACTTAAATCCCAGAAGAAATTCGGTTTGTCACGTACACTAGTAAGACCGTCTTCAAGGCCTACACTGAGATGAAGTGCTTGAATTTTTAGACAAGAAAGGAGCATTTTAGCTTCTGCAAATGATGACGCGACTGCCCTACTTAAGTGCAAAAGGCAGTGTCAATGGGATCTCAACTCTCTTAGCGACTTGTAATTGAGTGCCTCATTTCAAGCCATTCACTCAAGGTAGCTGCTCTCAGCATGTCTTAGGTGAGATAAAAACGGGATTTAACTCGAAAACAAATGTCCTGAAGGAAGCCTTATTTGTTCACTGGAGCGCTGAGGCCGATCTGTGCATTACTGGCTTTATTCCTTACAGTTGCATTCAGGGGATTGCAGCTCTCGGCACAACCCCTTCCTGTCCCTGTCTCTGAAAATTCGAAACGTCAGGCCAATAAAGCCATTGTTCCAGCAATCGCTTCTACTTCTTACACCGGTTTTTGCTTCGTTCAGGGTCTTCCTGGACCGCATGGTCCTGCCGGTTTCGTTGGTGACCGTGGTGAGGTGGGCGAACGCGGTCCACCTGGTGAATCCGGCCCCATCGGCTTGCCGGGACCTCCAGGCCCCTCTGGTGACCAAGGCGCGACAGGCGAGCCAGGTCCTGCTGGCCCCCGGGGACCGCAGGGACCTCAGGGCAAGCCAGGCACTGAGGGCAGTGAAGGCCCCGTCGTAAGTGCTTGCAAAAGTGTCATGTAAAATGCTACTGAAAACAACATAGTGACTGGTTTATTTTGATTTAAGTATTGCGTCGAGGTTTTAAGTCCATTAAGGGAATAGGGCTTTCGCCCTTGAGCTCCCTATTCATATCGATAAACAGAACTCGGATCAAGAATTACGTCAGCAAATGCGGAAATTCAAAAGTTAGCGGTAAGTGTGAGGCAGGCGTAAACTGCCGCCGCTAAAACAATCGTGATTTTATGTACAGTAATTTCTCGGCAAATGAGCATCTATTCTACACTTAAAGGGTTCGACAGTTTCGGAAAGAACCACCGCATCAGGGAGTCCGTTCCATGCCCCAATGGCCCTGTGAGAGAAGGCGTTCCCTCGGACGTCCGAATGAGCCAGCTTCCTTTGCGGTTTGAAGGGATGACCATGCAGGCGGTCAGTCCCGGCCAATTCGAAGTATTCATCAAAGTCTAAGGCACACTCACGGTCTCTGACAATCCTGTAGGTTTGAATGAGATCGCCGCGCAGTCGCCTGTAATTGAGAGGAAACATATTTAGCTCGGTCAGCCTGGTTTCGTAAGGCAGATGATAAGGATTCTTGATCATCTTCGTAGCCATCGCCTGTACTCTTTGCAGTCGTTGATAATCTTTCTTCAACCACGGTCGCCAGGCCTGGACTGCATACTTTAAGTGAGACAGGACGAATTCCCCATCGGTGTTTCCGAACAGCTCTTTATCGATCTGCACAAATCCTCGCCTTAGCGCAAACAAGGCCCTCATCGCACTTTTTGACTGCCCTTTGACACTGTGATGATGGTTTCAGCGAGGAGGTCAGTAGGACGCGGAGGTCTTTCTGTTCCACAACATTTGAAAGAGGCTGACCACCCAGGACGTATTGAAAGGAATCGTTCTCCTTACTGGTCTTTTTGCTGCGGAGTCTCAGGACCACACATTTGTCCACATTAAAATTAAGGAGCCTGCAAGCTGACCAACTGTTCAGGCGGTTGAGACTGTCTTGAAGCGCTTACCTGTCTGAAAGCAAAAAATGCCTAACCCGTGGTTCACATTCTAAAGACAAAAAACAGAAAAATACCGTATAGATAAAATGCTACTGAAAACAACACAGTAGCGTGTGTTATTTTGACTTAAATACTATGTTTGGGTTTTCAAAAGGACCTGTGAAGTCAATGCCTACCAGATTATGATATACTTATCCAAACTAAATAAACCGCAACTTTCCACACCGTTCTCATGTTCGCCATTTCAGTGGTAACTCTCGATAACAAGGCATCTATGTTAACTGTGCCCAACCGCTTAGTATGTGAGGAAAGTTTTCTCGAAGTCAAGTTTTTTTTAATGAGAACAAAAAATGCCTAACTTGTCTGACGAATGTTCCGTGGTTCACATTCTAAAGACAAAAAAACAGAAGTTAAGTATGACTAGCAGCCGGATCTTTTAAAATTTTCAGTGAACGGCGTAAATATGAAACACTCCGTGTGCCCCAGTAAATTAGCAAAAGTAATGTCGCGACACTGGGAAGAGAAGCAGGAGTGGCTAGGAATGACAGCCTAACATCAATAGTTCACTTTTGAGAAGCACTCAGCCAGGATCTCCATGGGAGAATTCTAGGCTCTGCGTCCTGAGGATCAGATCAGATTTATTAAGGGAAAGGTGGGCGAGCGCCTTTGAACTCCCTTTTGGTTATAATAACATCATAAAAAAACAGTGTGTAAGGTAAGTGTCAAAGAAAATTAGGCAAGTAATTACAAGCATTGGTTACTGGTATAAGTTTGTCTGTGAATGCCTTCTATGTCAAAATTGTACAGTAACCAGTACGCGGTACTGAATGAACCAAGCAGGCGCATATGCTTCGGTAAGGAGATAACGAAAGGTCAAAATTAATGCTACTTAAATATAGGGCGTAGCATGCTTCGTAAAGTAAAACTTTGGGGCGGGTGGCACAGGGAGGTGTTTGTTAGTTTCTGATGCCGTGGAGGTACACATCCCTGTGCTGGTCAAGCTTCCTCTTAAATGTGTCCACGGATGAGGACATGACGACGTCCACAGGCAGGGCATTCCATGGCTGAAGAAGGACCTCCTTGCGTCCAGTGTCGCCCCTGTCACACGTACTTTCAAAGGATGTCCTCTCAAGCTAGTAGTTGTGGACAGTTCAAAGAAGTCGCCGGATGCGAGGCAGCAATCCTGACCCAGTAGCATTCGAAACGTTTGAATTAAGAGTTGACCACTTTGTCGAGAATTTAAACTCGAAACTTTTACGAACGTTGATGCTGTACTCAAAGTGTGAACAGAACCACGCTGAATGATTGCCTCGAGCACCAGCCCATGTCAAATTCACGCTATTTTTTTAATTTGCCAATAAAGGGTGAGAAGGGTGACACTGGCCCGGCCGGCCCCAGCGGTCCAGTTGGCCCCACAGGTTTCCGGGGCGCTCGGGGAGCCATGGGTGCCCTCGGAAGAGCCGGCGCTAAAGGCGACCAAGGCAAGGCCGGTCCTCAAGGTCGTGTTGGAGACAAGGGCGAAAGAGGTGACCCCGGCCCACGGGGTGCCCCTGGTCCTGCTGGTCCTGGTGGCAACCGCGGTCCGGATGGACCAATTGGAGAGCAAGGGTAGGTCCGCGTTGGGTGACCTTTACTTTTGGCCATTCAACCCAAATGGTACTGATACGTCTAAGTAGTGTTTTATTTGTTCGGAGAACTGGTTATGCGCAGAACCACATGCTAAGGGTGTAATAGAGCTAAGTACCACAAAAACAGTGTTTAAATTATTCAGGAGAGTTATAATGACCAGGCCATTTCGGTGCCTTCGATCTTTGAAATAGTTTATGCGCAATGGTCATTTCCGGCGTAAACCCAGTTCAAATCCTAATCTTAACCCTTAGCCGGACAGTAACCCTAATCTAAGCGTCATAACAACCCAATTGCTAGCCTAAACCCTTGTTCTAGATCCAACTCTCTGACCCCGACTTTAGTCAATTCAAGAAAAGTCTAAGCATGTTTCAGGCGGATGGGTAACATCATACCGGGCTTGCCGCTACCATTCCTAACGGAATACGCATTTATTATGCATAAAAGTCTTTCTGATCGTGGCAACTACTTTACTGTCTCCATTAGAGAGAAAGGCGAGCCTGGTCCGACGGGACCGGTGGGCCCCCGAGGCGATAAGGGTGTGCGTGGCCCCCGTGGCAAGCCTGGTCCTCTCGGTCCACCCGGCCTCGACGGGCAAAAGGGCGACCAGGGCTCTGATGGTCCTATCGGTGCCAAGGGTGATCGCGGACCTACTGTGAGTGGACCAGTCCTCTTATTTTTTTTTAGCGACTGCAACAACAAGGGCAGTTATTTGCATATGCACTGAAAAAAACCATTCTTCATTCTCTCCTTTCAGGGTGAAGTTGGTCCACAAGGTCCCCAAGGCGTCGCTGGACCGCCTGGAATGCAGGGCTTAGCCGGAGACAATGGAGAGCCCGGCGAGTTCGGCATCCAGGGTCCAACTGGTGCCCCTGGACGACGAGGAGCCGTCGGTCCGCCCGGCCCAGCGGGAATGAATGTACACTCGAAGTTTTCAACTCAGAATTATTTTCTACTTTAATCACCACAGTAGCAGAGTTTGTGTTTCAGACGCGCTGCACAGGCATAAGTACTGACAAGTTATTTTCACCTCACTTTCGTAGGGACCACCAGGTCCTCCAGGAGCCCGTGGTGAAGCTGGAGACAAGGGTCCCCCTGGTCCGCAGGGCAGAGTCGGCCCTCCCGGACCCGCCGGTCCCACCGGAGCCCGCGGCCTTCGTGGTCCAACCGGACCTCAGGGCCCCAATGGACCACCTGGTCCTAAAGGTGACACTGGACCAATGGGGTCACGTGGAGAAAAGGGCAAAAAAGGGACTGAGGGACCGATCGGTCCGCCAGGCGAAAAGGGCAGTCGTGGCAAGAGGGGTCTTCAAGGACCCACTGGGCCAGCCGGTCCATCAGGAACCGAAGGTCCGCCTGGTGAACTGGTAAGTCCTGAGCAAGTGACTGCCTGAATTTCCGGGGCTCCTAGAGACTCGAATGCGAAACAAACATTCTTTTCATTTCGAGGGCCCACAAGGTATCAAAGGCTCTCAGGGCCCTGTGGGTCCAGGCGGCGAAAGGGGTCTTCCTGGACCTATAGGCAAAGACGGTCCCACTGGCGCTCAAGGTCCTGAGGGACCAATGGGTGAAGAGGGCCCGCCTGGACCAAGTGGTCTTTCTGGAACTCCGGGCGTCCAAGGTCCTGTTGGTCCGGAGGGAGAAGCCGGTCCCGTCGGTGACACTGGAGACAGAGGTAAGGCTGGGCCACGAGGACTTCGGGGACCCCGAGGTCGTGTCGGTCCACCTGGCGTCGACGGTCCGGCTGGCGAGAGAGGACCTGCTGGCG
This sequence comes from Spirometra erinaceieuropaei, assembly GCA_902702965.1. Classification (NCBI taxonomy): domain Eukaryota; kingdom Metazoa; phylum Platyhelminthes; class Cestoda; order Diphyllobothriidea; family Diphyllobothriidae; genus Spirometra; species Spirometra erinaceieuropaei. The sequence continues at coordinate 231,792 of CACRXP010000390.1, read as the reverse complement.
AAGTTGTGAGTGCTTGGATTTTTCTTAACAATCATGCTTCAGTTCAACTGCATCAAACTCTATTGAGGTAACTTCCTTTAATCCTTCTTCAGGGTCCACAAGGCCAAATGGGTGAAATGGGCCCGAAGGGACGAGTCGGTCCCAAGGTAGGTTTCTATTATCATCCTTATGCTTTTACCATACTTACTCGTGGAATTCTTCTTCAACCAAAGCCAAGAAGGTCCCCTTTTGACAAAGGATCTGTGGCCCTATTGGTTGCAATCGAAAGTATTGATTAGCGTGGCCGTGTTATTCGCCGATCTGGTTATAGTACAGAACATGCATCTCCTGTTTCATCTAGAGGTCCCAGTCTAGAGCCCCATAGACAATAGAAAAACTATATATATGTTGTAAATGGACTTCCGATACGGGCAAATAACACTAGAACGACCATTTCTGGTTTATTAGTTGTCATGTTTGGACCACCTGAGATTCGAACTCGGGATCATTGACCATTGAATCTAACGCTCTACTATTGAGCCACGGGCTAGTTGTACTGACGGTTTCAGTTGGAAATATTTACCATGTAGGAATTGCGTTTCCTGACCGGGTTACGGCACATGTTTGTGTTACGGTAGTATATATATATATAGGCAGAATGGTATTGCCGACAAAGACAAGGGAGACTGGAATGGCCATTTCTGGCTTATTAGCCGTCGTCAGCCAGCCATACCCAAGCCCGAAGTGTGGAACACCCGAGCCTCGAACTCGCGACCTGTTGGCTGGCTGACGACGGCTAATAAGCCAGAAATGGCCATTCCAGTCTCCCTTGTCTTTGTCGGCAATACCATTCTGCCTATCTATCATGCGCCGCTGTGCGGCTGCTGGTTGGGCTCGAGAGAGAGTCCATAAGGCACAACGGAACGAGTGAGTTCCGTGTGAACGATCGGTGAGCGCCCCCTAACATTATATATATATATATTCATATACTGAATAGCTGAGGTAGTGTGCATCCCGAGATAATATGATGAAGACAGAAGGCTCGTCGAGCCCCTCAATTTTTTAATATATACATATATTTGCATGTATGCATACTGATGCCTAAGCTAGAGCCGTCAAGGGCGATCACAAAATGATCACCAAAGATGCAGACGAGGAGAGTCGAGGAGGGAAAGGAAACTGGGATGGTTATTTCTGATTTATTAACCATGGGCAGCCATAGACCCGGGATTTGAACCTGTATTTTTTGGTCCCCCAGTGAGTTTAATTACAAATAGACAAGCTTCTTTTGGGTAATGAAATACTCTTCTACAGCCTGTAGACAAGTGCACAGGCAGTGCAAATAACCGTTAATATTCATTTGGGCCTTCAGTGTAAGGAATATTTTCGATTTAGAGGGAAATCGAAGGATATTTGCCAGTTAGTATATTGAGTTTCAGGGTTCGTTACACACGCACAGATAGTAATCTTATCAAATGATAGAGGGGCGCTGACCGATCTCGCAAAGGAACTCCCTCGTCCTGATTGTGCCTTGTGATCCAACCTCGTCCCTCGCCAGCAGCCGCGCAGCGGCTACCAGTACATATAGGCAAAACGACATTACAGCCAAGGACAAGGGAGACTGAAGTGGCTCTTTGTGGCTTGTTAGCCGTCTTCAGCCAGCCATACGAGGTATGCAACCTCAGAGGCTCGAATTCGCGGTCTGTTAGTAATAAGTGCAACTCCCTAACTACTGAGCCACGGACTTGTTTTCTTGTCACTCGCGGTCGGGAATACTGATTGCATATGTTGTATTAACTTGTATATATGTATAAAAGGCACAATGGAACGAGTGAGTTACGTAAGAAGGACCGAAGAGCGCGCCCTACCATTGTATATTCCCGATCGAAAACCGACAGGGCAACGGGCTCGTGGCCCGGTGAGTAGAGGCGTTGACTTCTAAACCAACAGGTCGCGAGTTCGAGGCTCGGGTGTTCCACACTTTGGGCTTGGGTATGGCTGGCTGACGACGGCTAATAAGCCAGAAATGGCCATTCCAGTCTCCCTTGTCTTTGTCGGTAATAGCATTCTGCCTATATATCATGCACCGCAGTGCGACTGCCGGTTGGGCTCAAGAGAGAGCCCGTAAGGCACAACGGAACGAGTGAGTTCCGCAAGAACGATCAGTGAACGCCCCCTACCATTATATATACATAACATTAATATTTATATTTATACTAATAATCTTATCTTTGTTTTTGCCACAAACGACATTTCCTAGGGTCCGATTGGCCCGATTGGCCAAAAAGGCAACCCCGGTCGGAAGGGCGTCCGTGGTAACCCGGGAACTGTTGGTCCTGAAGGCCCCAAGGGTGAACGCGGAAACATGGGTGACCGCGGACCTGACGGAAAGCAAGGTGAGCCGGGTCCACCCGGAGAGCCAGGCAGACAAGGCGAACGTGGACCCATCGGTGAAGAGGGCGAACAGGGACCGATCGGACCTACCGGACCCGCAGGCCCTCCAGGTCCTCCGGGTAAATTGTTGTGCCTATCAAACATGACGCGCCGATTTGTATGTTTTTTTTCATTTTTATACCTGTATTTATATACCCCTATTGTAGTCTCAACTGTAATACTGATCCCATCTTTCTCATCTTTTATGAATTGCTTTTTTCAAACACTTAGGACCCCCCGGAGAACAGGGCTTGCGCGGAGAACGTGGCCCTGCGGGACCGCCCGGACCACCGGGCGCAGTAAAGATTCTTAATGCGCCCGAGACTGCCGATGACCAGATGCGTCGTGTGCGCAGAGATGCCCCTGACCCCAACCAGGGTAAACTAAGCTGATTCGCTTTCTGCGTCTGACCAGAGCAACAGTGTTTTTCTCCCCCCGCGATGTTGCCACCACCTATTTTCTTCTTGTAGTGGTGACCCTAGACGAGATCAATAAGAACCTGTTCGAGAGCATCGACAACCTCTGCGTGGAGGTCAAGAAGGCAATGAAACCGACTGGCAATAGTCAGGCCTTCCCTGCACTCAGCTGCAAGGACATCAAGTTGACCAATAAGTTCGCTTCAAACGACACGTAAGTGCACATTCAGCCCTGCCTGTTCTTCGATTTTCTGGACTTCAGAAATCACTAGATTATCCTGACGTATGTTAAGAGGCTATTCGCACGCAAGACAAAAGTAAAAGGGGATAGGAGTCCCGCAGAGCGCCATAGACGTTGTCTATAGAAGGCTACTGTTAGTTCTTTTTCGTGCGACTTGAAGCAAATATTAACACTGACGCCATGTTGAAGCGACTACAAGTTGTATCCGCTGAACGCCCGACAGCGAAATGATATTTTCTGATTCACCCTGACCGTGCTTGAGTATACAAATTAGCGTGACGGCTGTTAGTTGCAGTACCGGACATATGGCACCCGTCTTGCCATCAGGTTCGGGCCTAGAACCGTACGGACAGTCGAATAACGCATATATATATATATATATATACATACATATATAATGGTAGGGGGCGCTCAACGATCGTTCATACGGAACTCACTCGTTCCGTTGTGCCTTAAGGGCTCCCTCTCGAGCCCAACCAGCAGCCGCACAGCGGCGCATGATACATAGGCAGAATGGCATTACCGACAAAGACAAGGGTCGGTAATGCCATTCTGCCTATATACATATATATAACATCAAGGAGGGACGAAAGGGAATGCGGGTAGATTGATACAGTACTGCTTCAGGCTTACTGTGCCTTCATTCAGCCAATCATAACCCTGACCAACAGCTGGGACCAGAAACACAACCATGCGCACAGACGCACCTGGCGCAGTTGATCCACCACTGAGGTCTACCAGATGAGTCATAAGAACTTCATCGAACCGAAGTTCATCAGTGCCTCGCCACCTGTCATTCTCTGTCGCTGCAGATCGGGTATTTATCAATCAGGAATGGGCGCACACCGACCTATTGGCTTCACGAAGCGAACAAGCTCCGTATGGGTGGCAAAGGTCATGAACAGGCAATTAATTACCAGGCCGAAGTCGGCCATGTTTTAATAGCAGCAAGGAAGACGACAGAGAATGCGGGTAGACTGATACAGTACTACTTCAGGCTTACTGTGCCTTCATTCAGCCAATCACAACCCTGACCAACAGCTGGGACCAGAAACACAAACATGCGCACAGACGCACCTGGCGCAGTTGATCCACCACTGGGGTCTACCAGATGGGTCATAAGCACTTCATCGAACCGAACTTCATCAATGCCTCGCCACCTGTCATTCTCTGTCTCTGCAGATCGGGTATATATATAATGGTAGGGGGCGCTCACCGATCGTTCATACGGAACTCACTCGTTCCGTTGTGCCTTAAGGGCTCTCTCTCGAGCCCAACCAACAGCCGCACAGCGGCGCATGATATATAGGCAGAATGGTATTACCGACAAAGAAAAGGGAGACTGGAATGACCATTTCTGGCTTATTAGCCGAGTTGTACTCGTAAATTTTCGAGCTGAATCTAAGTAGCTGGTTTTTCTTCGCGATCCATTTTATCCGCGACTCTTACTTTTAGTCAAACCCGTTTCCATCAGGCAATGGGGTTTATAAACAAATTGTCGGGTTGCATTTGTAATGGCGTACATAATAATGGTAGGCTGTGCTATCTCTTGCAGTTATTGGATTGACCCGAACGGTGGTCCTGCTTTTGATGCCATAAAAGCACGTTGCATTTTCTACGACGATGGCAATGTCGAAACCTGCATCGACTCTGGCGTTCCATCGGTATGTTTCAATTTTGCCCAATGCGTTTCCATCCCCTATGTTCCCATCCAAATTCTGACCTGAGCGTGCTTCCTTTTCGTACCCGGACAACCAGACCCTAAGTGAAGCAATATGCGAGTACAGTAGTCTGGCCTTTTTGTTGAACTGAATACGGGCTTTGTTAGAAAACGGTACATACAATATAAATGTTAAATGCACATCTTACTAAAATTGTGTCAGTAGCATATTGTTTACTGAAAACGTTTTCACAGTGCGGGACTGCGAAGGGTGCGGCAGGCGGTCTTTTCAATGTACATATGAAATTTCAAGTGCAAATGCATGCCATCAGCATAAAATGCAGTCATTTGCATAGTTTGAGAGGAGAAATTTCATTAAATGTCAGGGATGTGTTACTTGGGGTGAAATCAAGAAATGAAATTCATGGCTGGCCGCAAATAGTCCTGCAGTGAGAGTCGTCGCTAATCAAATATCAAACAATCCAGCTGCCTTTTAAATACAGCCATTGTATCAGTCCACAAGTCCGGTCTGTAGTCCTCACTTGCGATCTCTCAACGATTGGCGATCCGGAAGTCAGAGACTTACCTGCATAAACAGGGGAGACTCGGATGGCCCCTTAGCATTTCTGAAATAAGCCCCTGTCGGAAGATTTAGATCCGGATTTGCTGGAGCTATACACCCATACGTTGCAGCGTTGACTGTAGCCTGCAAATCGAAGTCAAACGCGAGCACCCGTATTTCGTACTCAAGCCGGGTCCATGAAACCCAGGAGACTTTCAATGTAACCGACTTCAACTGAGCCTGTGTGTATCATTGGCAGAGACATTGGGGATAGGCCTACTGAACTCGGATTACGGCCCTCGGTCTCAATATTTGCAGATGAGTTATGACTGGCTGATATAGGCAGACAAGCACGAAAAGGCCGTCCCAATGTCCCAAAGATGCAAAACGGCACGTTGCGTCCAAATGACTTAATTCTCTCTCCTACGTCATCGAAAAATCGTATTTGGCTCTTTTTTCCAGCTGCATCTTTGTCACTCTATTTATCTGATCGAATAATAGAACGAAAGATCGGCAAAACCCACTAAATTGACTATCGAAAAGAAAACTTTGTTCCTCAAATTCCGTTCTCTAGAAGACGCTGCGAGTTAACTCCTAAGACGGCACCTTGATTAAGTGTCTCGCGAACCTTCCCAGCAGCAAGAGTTCAAGTATCCTTCTTTACTAACCTTATATTACGCAAAGATAAGGGAAAGTTGCCACCTCCAGACTACTTCAATGTTCATCTATTCCTTTATTTGCTCCTGTGGAGCAGGTTATATCGGACGCACGAGTCGGCGTATATTCAAAATAATACGAGAACACCTCCCTGCATGACTGGCAAAAGGCGAAACTAGGAGAATAAACAGCGCTATCCTTGCGCATGCAGTGGATTCGGGGCATCGTGTGAACCCCACCGAAGCATTTCGTGTGATTTATAAGGTCCCCTCGAGCTACCCTAAGCTACTGAGCCAGCGCCTGTTAGCAATAGCAGAAGCGGCCGCAATCAGATTACGAAAACCAATCCTTTGCGCAGAGAAGAACCTCGTTCAGGCTTACCCTAATCAAAGGTCGACTAACCACATGCAACTTTCCGCACCCTTCCGATCTCGTCCCGCTCGTGTTTTTAAAACTGACTTATCGATTATCTTATCACTGACATGTTTGACTGTATCCCTTTCTTATATACTTGTACTGGCTTGAGGAGAATTCCTAGGAAGCAGACGTTTGTTCGCCAACTCGTCTTCGGAAAAAAAGTAATTATGGTAAAGCCTTTGTATAAGCCAAAATATGGACGTGTTGCGCCTGAACTGGAAACTATGCAGGCCAGAAAGGACCTCCACCGACTGCTGCATTTGTACATTCTGACGGCCGCAGAAGACATTCCACCAGTAAAGTCTTCCTTACCAGCGTAAAAACATGAAATACAGTCATTGACGTGCACGTAAGGAACCTAGTTCAATCGAGATCCGCACAGGTTAATCAGTAAATGCCGAACAAATGAGGAACTTCCTGACCCGTCGTTTAAGATCATCGGGACGGAATTAAAAAGGGAGTTTCTCAAGCGGCCCCTCGGAGTGCCTTTCAGCATGCTCTCTCAAACTACAAATTACTAACCTGGGGGGCGAGTAATAATTTGTGATTGACGATTACTACCGTGAGACATGGAGGACGATCTTTCAGGTCTAAGGCGCTGGTTGAGCTGGGGAGGGCATGAATCAGCCTGCAACCGCTGTTATCTCCCGTCTACGTCGGATATTCTTTCCTTGGTCGTATCACGACCAGACAGAAGACGAAGCTGGCTATTTTCCGGATTCAAGCTTACTGGCATGCGTCAATTCAAAAATGGTGTTAAGTGCTCCAAACTGATATGAACGAACTGGATAGAACGTTTGCGTTTTTGTTTTGGATAGGCGTTTCCATCATTGATACCTATTTCAGAGGAAGAATATACGATCGCTGGAAAAAAGACGTTTCTTGGCCTGAAGATAGTATCGCATTCCTCTGAACTCGCCTGTTCACTTCTATCAGATACCAAATTGTTTTTTGAAAATTGAACTTATGGTAATTCCAGCATAGTTCCAGCTAGGGCTATCGTTCCTCCCCCAGAGGGGTATTTTCGTATTCACATGAGATTTTGTTGGACTAAATTATATTTTTGTTTTGACTTGCTTTAGGAAAACCTGGCCACTTACCGCAAACCCCTACCCGGTGAGAGTCACTGGCAGAGTCATATGCGAGTAGAAAACGCCATTAAACCACCAGATGTGAGTTTATTGCGCTATTTGCCTTACAGCTAAGTACGTTTTTCCTCAAATGTAAGAAACAATATCGAAGCTTAGTTTTTTTCAAGTGCAAGTTACCCATACGTACAAGGTTGTCAACAAATTAGACATCGCTGAATGTCAGTTGTTTGCGAGAAATAAACCGTCCCCTGCGTGCATACTTCTATAAGCCTATATTTCATCTACTTCATTATCACTTATTCTACCAATTACATTTCTAGACACACTAAGCCCGCTTTCGCTTATCTTTTCGGAGGCGAGTGTTTTTAGGCTTGTTTAGATAGAGTCCAGTCTAAACAAGTAGTTTTAGAAAATGAATGCAGATCATCTCAGAGCAAATAGTCAGACCGAGTATGCAGTCGTCATGGACACTGGATTACTGGATCGCAAGTTTCTGGGGTGCTTTTGACAAATCTCACGATAATAGTCAAAGAAGGCCGATTTTTAAACATTGTGAGAGTGACTGCGGCGCTTGACTAAAAGAAAAATGGTTGACGTATTCCGGAAGTATATTTGCAGACAGAACAGCTGGAAAACAGGGACGTGTGCCCGTACTACCAGGCGTTAATGTGGCGGGAAATGGAAACCATCATGTAAATAAACTTTGGATCGATTTTTAAATGTCGTACAGTTTCTTGAGGAGACATCCAGACGGGGAAGTTTATCAGAGGACTCGACGATCCCATGATTAAGGTAGCCAATGGACGTACCAAACTGGGTACTCTTTGCGTTCAATTCTTATCCGTGACCAGAAGATCTTGTTGTCCGCCCAACTACAGAGAAATCTTTGAACTGAGGCCCGTAGTCCAGTTTATTCTCCAATGAATCGTCTTGTTTCACAGTAAACACTGTGAGCCATGGGTTTTGAACCATGCGACCCAGGAGGATTATCTGCTAGCGAAATGTCGAAAGAAAAGTAAAGATCAGTTCACTTATGGATGGCAGAATGGAGTCAGATGAGAAGGGGGTTTATTCGCCATTAGTGAGAATTTTATCGCTGAGCAATACCGAGGGATACTGCAGAGGACTTTGTTGCCTTTGAGCAAATGCATGCTGCAATGTGCTTCCTCGCGCCGGACACACTGTTTAAATGTCTAAAACCTTTCTGATTGACAGTCGTTTTCCTTATCCTGCCAATACTTCCGTCGAATCCCCATCCATCACGTCACAGACTAAGTATAACACAAAGCCGGACAAACATAAACACTTATTATTTCTTACCATCTGCCTGGCACCCTTTCAGTAGCATGGAAACACATCCCAGGAGACGACTAACACAGTAATCAATGGCATGCTAGTATGCTTTTTTGCAAGAATTCAATGTCACTGAAGGTCAGCGAGCCTCCGGCATTCCGTCACCGGATTTATTTTGTGCCTTCGAGACGTGTCATTGCCAGGGCTTATTTTCATCTCCTTTCCCTATAAGAAGGAAGTTTAAGGAAACGGGTAAGCTCACAGGACCGTGTTTATTTGGGTGCTGACGTCTCGAAGAGTTAGGTCACCTTTTATTGTCAAAGTGTACAATGCACTTAATCGACCAGGAACTTAAGTGGTCATACAGAAGGCCCTCAAGAGACAGCCTGACGACGAGTTTACCCAGCGGGGAAGAAAATGAGCCGCCAAACCGACCACCCGACAAAGGCTCAATCACGTCTCCCCGACGGAGTGCTGACTCATAAAGCACGCAGGCAAAAAGCCCGCCAATCATCCCTTAAGAGGCTGAGACAGTGAGAGGAGAGGCAAATCGATCAGCATGAGGCCGGCTGACGCAATATGGCACTTCAGTTTCTGGTCTATTAAGTACATTTTAGGCTTCGACAATGGGGAGCCGACCAAGCTCCTCGAAACGCTAGCACCCAAACAAACCCGTTCTGGTGAGCGCATATTTTTCTTTAGAGGACAGATTATTGCGACGGAATGTGGACTTCATCAGTTTGAGCCATCAGAATCTTAGTGTACCATCAAACGCGCCCGAGTTCTCTTCCTGTAAAAAAATGAACCTCTCATCTGCCGACTATGCTAATATTCAATCGTCCCTTGGACGTAAAAGGCAAGACTTGGTCGTTTTTTTAGTCTGAGCTATAGATCTGTCCATTTGGATTCGCTCGGCATATTAACTGACGTAGAGCTATGCTGTAAACTATTTGACTTTGTCTGCGGACATGTGTTTCCGATCGTGGGATTTCCAATGGTTTAAAGTGTAAAGGACTATGTCGAGTGTACATTTCACCGTTATCCTGACAGTACATTGTGGGAAGATTCGGACTGACCAACTCGCTCTGATAAAAGTAGGCGCGAGAGCATGCTAGGTTTATTTTTAAATTCTTTAAAGTGACCAGTCATGTGCAACGGAGTGCGTGTGGAAACATTTGGCATTACGATTATCAGCCCGAATGCGGTTTCGGAGATTGATGGATGAACGGTGCCGTTCATTGAAGATTTTATCTGCCTTAACATTAACCGCACATTGACTTAGTTTTGGCTAAACGCTTTCAGCCAACGAGTCATGGGTTTCCAGTCTATGTCATCGCGCCTTAAGTTTCCTAAAGTCTGGCCAAACCCCCCCTCCCGATCTTATTCGGAACAAAGTCTTCATCTTTGTTTAACTGCAATGTTTGAGGTTCAGGCTGTCAGATTAGGATGTTTATTCTGCCTAGATAGGTTTCGAACACTGCCTTGTACGCAAATATATTTGCTCCACTGCCTTCTCAACAGCATGAGTATGGCTTTATTTCTACCGTTACAGCTACACGATCAGAACCCTCACACCCAGGTGAATATGCTCCGTATGCAACATCGTTATGCAAGTCAAGAACTTGAGTTCTTCTGTGAGGGCACGACCGTCTTCGGTGGCATAAACTATGAGACTGGAGAGGTCGACATGTCTAAAGCGACCAGTTTCCTGACTCATAACGAACGTATTATCGACCTAACCAAAGGCAAAAGCCTTGGAGCCAGCCACAGGTTCATGGACGAAATCGTTTTTGAAGACTCCCTACGACGAAGAGACCTCATCGTGCAGCTGGAATATGATGGCTGTCGGGTACGTTGCTCATACCAAGAGATATGATAGCGGAATCCCCCCCCCCCTTAGATACACGTTTTATCTTATCATGACTATTAAGTTAACAGAGATGTGGAAGATTGTTTTGGCAACCCCTACCATCGTTTAAATGTCTGCTGAAAATGCAGAACAGAGGGCCAGGGGGTTTGAAGTTTCAAAAACAGAAGAGGAAATGTTGGGGCAAGAGTTCGTTGCAGGTGTAGAGGTGCGGAAACAAAAATCTGACCCAGACTGTACCGGCTGTCTTGTCTTTTATATTCCGAACTGAGCAATCGCTGAAAGGGGATATTTTCGGGCAGATTTGGTCACGCTGTCCAGGTTGTCTGTAGCGACCAACCGCAGTTTCAAGAAACATCTTGAAAACAATCCCCTAAATAACTCAAAAATCAGGACAACTGTTCTACCGCCTGAGCGGTTCGCCCATAGAAATTGTTGCCATCATATACTGGTTGCTTTTACCTGAAAGAGCATATCCCTTTTTGTTTTCTTAAGTTCTGACGAAGTCAAGCAAACTTTGCCTACTTAGCTTGTCAGTCAAGTTGGTGAGAACTCAAATAAGCTTGCTTTGATTCGAAAATTACCCCTGTACAATGGAAGGACTGAAAACTTGCAGACCAAATTTTTAAACATCAAAAGGAAAAATTATTTTTATTCGCTCTATTAAGCTTTGTACTAGTTTTACTCTCCACCAGAGTCAGAATATAAAAGGGCCTATTTTGCTCCAGTACGCTTCACTGCTGGCCGGATTTGTGCTTAATCTTTTCCGGGCAATGCCTGTTAACTGACATTAGTAACTATTATTATTAATATGATAACTTTGTAGTGAGAAACAGACTTTGCCCGAATATTGGCACTTATAACATAAGGAAAATAGGAACCGCGTAAACCTTCGTGGTGGTTCACAAATTAGTTATTCTCTTCGTTGATGGCCCTTATTAAACAGTGAACATTCCAAACTCCTCTTTAATCTTGCGGTCTGTTCAGTAAACGTTGCCAACAAGAGTGGAAAAGTTGGACCCGCCATTTCTACCTTATGAATCGACATTAGCCACTGGTAGCACAACCTCCAACCAACTAGCATTTTTGAGCAGACAGGGACGTCATCAGCACCTGGCCTTTCGACGTTCTCAGTTCACTTAAACGTAGGTGAATTGTCCCCTTAACCTTCTTCTACAAAACAACGGACTCAATGTTTAAAATGCATACGTTCGCCCGTAAGCGGCACCCACTAATTTGGGCGGGTATCTGGGCAAGAAGATGCTACCTTGTTTCGCTTATACTGGATGAGAAGCGATTCATCGTTCTGAAACTCATTGATGATCTCATCGAGGAAACCAGTACCCAATCCAAATCGAGTCGCTCAGAAGAACCGCCATTCTATCCGGCATTTATTCTGCTTACATTTCTAAATTGGACCTCAATTTTGGGCGCTTAGGTCTTTGCGTTATTCTCCCCATACCACGAGCTTGGAATAAAAGTACCTTGGAACTCCTGTCAGTCTAGTTAGGACTTAAGGAACGGGTAAAACCTGAACGGTCCTCCTTTTTAAACTTTAACGTTCAACTACATTCCTTGACGAAGTTAAATCAGATAATGCCACACAGTGGCTCTCAAGCCCTTATTAAACAAACCGTAGGCCATGCGCAGGTCTATGTTCTCGCACCCTAAATCTCAGTAGTTTAAATATACTGGCATGTCTACTCACAACGAGGCGTACAAGAAAACGCCAACTCAAACAAATTTTCCGCAATCCGAATCCCCGCCTGCTGGTAAACGCTGTGTTGGGAACTATTTTTGTCTTACTATAAAGTCTTATTTTTTATCATGGCTATTCAGTACTTCTTTTTAATGGCCAATTAACACGGTACGTGAGGTTTATGGATTCATAGTGACGTTTTCTTACGTTATTTTAGTACCGATCATCGGGCGCCTCAACGAAACTACGCATTGAAACAAAAGATCCCGAACTGCTGCCTATAAT
>CACRXP010000390.1:198489-215301 GCA_902702965.1 Spirometra erinaceieuropaei | reverse complement strand
ATATTCATATACAATTATCTGCTGTGAAGCGCTCAAACACAGTTTCATTAAGTGGTGTGTAAAGATATAGAGTCGCACATGCCAAACAATTACTTTCATCCAGTTCCAATGCCCCCAATATTAAGTACACTCTAATATATGAAAAAGTTTATTTTCCCTAGTCGGTGAAGGATGCGACATGAGAGTTCGGCCGTAAGGAGTCCTGTTCTGTCTTCCCCTACCTTACATTCATGCACAGGAAGTTAAAGAATTTGAAAACGTCTACTAGTTTCACCGACTTGGTAGCCCCAAATGTTGCTTCGAACGCGTTGTTTTCGACGTCTCCTGTGTCCTTACACCCTTATAATCTAGGTCCCCATGGTGGAAACTCGACTGCAGTCAATCTTCGGCAATTCGAACTCAACGGCAGACCGCTTGTATCCACACCCATCCCACCCATAACCCCAAACGGAACCTAGCGGGTACCTACTTCAGAGGCGGGACCAGGTACAGCTTTTTGGCTTTCGAAAAGTGGCCAAATCCACGATCGTCCACCACACCCTCAAACATGACCCATTCCCAGTCACTCTAGCTTTATTACTAAACAGTTGGTTCAGTTCAGTTCAGTTTAGTTTAGTTTATAAGAGGGAAATATAGGTGTTGAACCTTTGAACTCCCTATTTGTTACAAGGAAGCGAACTACATCAAATCTGTGAAAATGGACACATCAAACATCTACAGAGTTTCTTCAGATTGACAACGTTTTCGAATTGTTTCAAGAGTTAAAAACATTAACGTTACTAAATGTGCTGTACAGTAGTCTGTCTATGGATAGTTGGGTCTATTTCAGTTTCTGAGGGAGACGAATTAAATGCCGACACACATTCAACAGACATGGCCTTGCCTGGCTACCAGATGTTTAGAAGAAATAGCGAAGGGCGTTAGGGAGGACGCGTAATCACGTATGTGAAAAATGGGATAAATGTGTCAGACAAAACCGATAAATTTTCGTGCAGTTCCGAGGCAGTCTCTCTGTCTATTAAAGTGCCGAGCTCGCCTAGCCTCGATGTCCTGACAGTTTATCGACCGCGGGGATGGAACAACATGACCGACGCTCGCCTGCCGGAGGAGCTCGAAAAGTTCGCCACGCGGCCGGATATCCTGATCATGGGCGACTTTAACGAGCCTCATATTGACTGGAGCCCGACCCATGCAAATAGCTCAGAACAGACCTTCTATAGGAGTTTTCTGAACACGGCACTGAAGTTATTTCTCACTCAACACGTCATGTTACCAACTAGAGTACGCGAAGGCCAACAAGCCAGCTGCCTTGATCTTGTCCTTACAAAGTCACAGGACAGTAATGATGAGGTGTCATGCCTATCCCCCTTAGGTAAAAGTGACCACGTCGTTATTCTATGGGATTACTCGCTTTTTTCCATGCCCGAGAAACCCGTGACAGTTAGATGAAAGCTTTGGCGTGGGGATTCTGACCAAATGAGGGCTGAAATTTCACGCATTGAGTGGAAGTCCCTATTTGCTGGAAGCATACTCGAAGATTGGCAACGGTTCCGAGAAATTCTGCACGAGCTGATCGCAAACCACTGTCCGCTTTCATGAAGGCTTGGTCTTGTGACACCTGTCAACTCTCTTTCTTTGACTATGTTCTCCAATCTAGGGACAATGGTTTTGCAGTTTACACAGTGTATCTCGATTTCACCAAGGCTTTGGATCGTGTTGACCATGCTCTTCTTCTCTTGAAACTTTCCTCTTTCGGAATAGATGAGAAATTTTTGAATTTGTATCCTAAAAAGCGACCTACAGGCCCTTTTCCTGTGGTGCCGCACATGGCGCCTTTCTCTTTCTTGGCATAAATGCTCAGTCATGGTGGTTGGCGACGACCACCAACCTCAACTAGGCATTGATGGTCGCGCCATAAATGTGCCCGGCGTTATTAAGGATGTGGGTGTATCATAATCCAAGAGTCTCAATCTCTCGGAGTACTGTGCCTTGATAGTCTTCAAAGCACGTAGAACGGCCGGGTTTATCCTCCAAAACTTTAAAACTTGTGACATTAGAATGCGCCTTTTCAACATGTACCCTAGACCTGGTCTGGAATACGGTTCGTTTTTAGCCTCATGCGTGCTACTGAGCGGAAGAAAATAGAATCCGTTCAACACTTTTTTTACTAAGAGAGTTTTAATCCCAGAACACCGACATTTGTCTTAACAAGAACGTTACCGGCTTACAAGCCTTGATCCTTTACGGTTTCGTAGATTACAAAAGGGATTATTTTCTATTTAAGCTTATATGTAATCGCACCTTTAACTCACTCACTAATTTAAGACATCATGCTCACCCCCGAAGTAACAGTCATCGTGAGGTCTTTTTATTTCTGCCTCTGGCACGTACTGTTAAATATCGTCGGTTCTATTCTGTAAATGCAATTGCTATTTGGAATAAACTATCCATGAGTGTGAAAACTCTGCAAAATTATCCTTTTTTAAGAGAACTATTACTCGATTTTTTCATTCAGAAAAGCTTCCTCAAATTCTGGGTGCTGAATCCACTGATCGACTCTACCGTAGCGATGGCGCTTGTGGTCTCTGACCACTATGGCCGGTCTCACCAGGGACAGTTTCTTTGGCCATCAGCGACAGCTGTTCTTCGGCGCTTCTGTTTGAACTAGCCCCAACTTCATGAAAGAAATTGGCGAATGATAATATCCGATACCGTGAAACCTCTCCTTTCTTGACGGTCGAAAGTTTGCCGCCAGCAGTTTTTTTCTTCTTAATAAAACCATAAAAACCACCGTCAACTATATTTTTGTTCCTTTTCCACAGGAGTTTTTTACTGCTGGCCGGATTTGTTTTTAACGCTTCTCTGACAATGCCTGTAGACTGGCATTAAATAAAATTATTATTATTATTATCAAATATATCTGCATGATGCAAGTTCTATAGTCCGATTACTCGTTGGCTAAGGAAATATTTTCTGCGGTATAGTCGCGTGCATTCATTTTGGAATTTGCACGGATGACCGCATGGGTGATTTATGCATGCAAATGCAACGAATTCATGCGATCTCAGATATCAACCATGTCCACGGCCGACCTGGAATATATAGAGTAGGCTACAACTTAAGGGCCAGTAAAAAAGGTGAAGAAAAAATTTAATCTCCTTAAATCTATCCTGTTACGTGGGATTCATTAGACTATCGATCGTCTTCGTTGCCCTGCGTTAAACGTTTTCAGGACAATCAACAACTTTCCCCATTCACGATGTCCAGGCTGACATTACGTAATCCACGCAGCATCTCACGAAGATACCGAAGATTTATCCGAATAGATCAGGATGGAATAATTTAAATGTACATCTGATTAAGATCAAAATACTAGTTACCCCCCGAATCCCCTAATTATACTGTTCTAACGACATCAAATTCGCGATCGTTCATATGCCCAGATTTATATGCTTTTCTACAACTTTTAATGCTGTATCGGTAATAAGACATTGGTGTTTTGCAGATACTTCTTGGTCGGCGTTAAGGTGGAGAACCACACATTCGGATGCGTTTAACGCAAAAATCCACCTGTTTGACCAAACACTCAGTTTGCCGATGTCCGACCGTATTGTCAGCAGAGACGTCGGAGACCAGAAACTGCCTTTTTCCTTTTTTTTCGAATCAATAATAGTCAAATATGCCTCGGACTTTAACCCTTACCGCAGTTGGTCACCTCTAAAACCTTCGTAATTCCTCCTTGATTATACGTTCTCCCGCCTCCTCCACCTCCAAACGCTCACTCTTTTTTGCTTCCAGGCATACCTTTCTTTGGAATAACCTGCCAACCGGTATGCGACCGTCAAATAATCCACGTGTTTTTGAGAGAAGACTGTGATCTCATCTTGACGCTCGCTTATCCTACCACAGCAGCCTCCCCAATGACTTTAACAAAAGATCATTGGGCGTTTAGGACGCTGCCGTCAAATGATCTTATTCGCCTAAGTTTACCCTCCCTCATGTAGTTTAGCTTCTCACGATCCCTCAGCAGAGACGTCGATCTTCTCAGTGCCTGCATCGTGTTTTTCACTAAATGCAACGTTCTCGCTGACCAACCACTCAGAAAAGATCCTGTCCTGCCCGTTGGAAAGTAGATGTATCACTCTAGGTCAACCATCTCCCAGAATCCACGGAGGGACTGTAATGACCCTTCGTCTTTACTTGCAAATATGACTTGAGAGAGAGAGGACATGCGATTTATTTTGAAATCGTAAGTTCAAAATTTTCAGCAAAAAATTGGCTCCATTCACTGTGGGTAGTAAATAAGATAAGAGATTATTCAACAGTCAAAGAAACGATTATTATGGGGATAGTTCAAGTCTGAGCTTCTGTATTTCTGTCTCTTCGCACGTAAGATAGCGCGCTAGGAATGGTAATACAGAGGCTCGATAAGCCGATGTGCGACAGGGTATAAGACGGAAGTTGCGGCGCATCGGGCGGGAAGACTTGGCAGCCATAAGATCGGAATGTAGGGGATGGGCAACGTCATCTAGAATTCGACCAGCAAATTGCTTGACCGCATTGAAGTGTCGTTGTAAGATTGTGTCAACTAAAAAAATATAAAAAACGCCAGCAGCAGAAGAGAGCATGCGGAGGATTAGTTTCAAAATTAAAAGATCCTTTTTTAACAGAGCAGGAAAAACGACAGGAGAACAGTATAGGATAAGAGGAAGAATGCAGGCATCAATGAATCGCCAGACTTAGGGTTGAGGTGTGAAGTAGGAACGCAAACGACGAATGTAGTAAAGGAGTTTACGAACTTTAATAAATATGGACTCAATATGGAGGGAAAAAGAAAGATTTGAGGACAAAGTAACGCCGAGATACCTGAAAGAGGATACCTCATTAGGAAGAATGTCAGAGGAATCAGGGTTAGGAGAGGGCCGCAGTCGAAAAATACACTGAATGGATTTTTGGTTGTTAATTAGGAGACCATTTTCCTCCGACCACGCTAGGACATGGTTTAGGCCATCCTTTAGAGACCGGAGGTGTGTCTGACTTTTGAGAGGGTGTCCAACAACCACATCGTCAGCATACTTGATCAGAAGACAGTCATTAGGGGACCTGAGATCATCAGTGTGGAGGGAGAAAAGGTGAGGGGATAGAATGGAACCTTGAAGAACACCGCAGTCATTGGGAAGGGTCGAAGATTTTCGCTTGCCAGATTGGACAAATTGGGTGCGGAAGGTAAAATAATCGCTCAGCCAAGAGACGACCCAGCCTGGAGAGCCACATGCGGAGGTTTTGGAAAGGAGAAGAGGACGCGGGACGGTATTGAAAGCGGAGGAGTAATCCAGAAAAGCGCACGCATACTCGCGGCAACCCTTGTCTAATGCTTTTAGAGCAGAGTGGACCACAAGAGCGACCGCATCTAAAGTACTCCGTTTAGCTTTGTATGCAAATTGTAAGGGGTCGGAAAAACTGGAAGAAAAAGGCTTTATGATATCTAGGGCAACTCTTTCAGCAAGCTTTAGTATTGCAGAGGAGCAGGCAATTGGGCGAAAAGATCTAGGACCAAATTTAGCAGGCTTTTTAGGGATGGGAGTGATTCTCACTGTACGCCAGGCGTCGGGAATCTTGGACTCCATGAAAGACATATTGATTAGGTGCGTTAAAATAGGGGCTATCTGAGAACTGCAAGATTTAAGAAGAAAAGGCGAGACACCATCCGGTCCGGCAGCTGTTGATCCACGGACCTTTTTAAGGTGTTTCTCTACTGTTGCCAAAGACACGGGTTGGAATGCACTCGGTGATAGGAGAATGTCTTCTAAGGGGAGATGGGAGTCATTGTGACTAAATATAAAATTTTTATTTAGGGAGTCTAAATCTGCATCCACATGCACCAGCGTGTTGCGATGACCAGTGAGACGCTTAAGATTTTTCCAAATCTCAGCTGAGGAAGGGGGGAAAGGGGGGGAGTAAGAAGAGGAAAAAAGTTGGCTGACAAACAGGCTATTTAGCCTGTCAATCTCTGTTTTTATTAAGACGGTAACGTCCTTAAGGTTATCACGTAAGCCTAGCTTGTAAAGGAGTTCTTTTTTACGTCTTAGCGATTTCAGATAGGAGGAAGAAATTCTATCCGGTCGTACCATAACAGTATCAAAAGGGCAGCAAATATCGAAAATTTCCTTTAAAAACGCTGTCAGGTTGGAAGAACAGGATTCAACATTAGAATGTTCAAGGAAAGTGGGGATAGTAAGAGAAATGCAAGTCTGAAGCATGAGAATGTTTTGGGCGGACGTGTTGCGAACCTTAACCTTTCTCTCAGGCTTGGCAAGCAGTGCACGTTTTGAAGTGGAATAGATTTTTGGAAGGCACAATAAAGTGGAATGGTCAGAACCTGACAATGGAGCCCTGTTTTTTACGCAAAAAAGCTTGCTGTGATTAGTCAAAATATGATCAAGAGGGGCATCTGCGCGAGTATTAAAGGAGACAAGATCATCGAAGCCTAAAAGTGTAAGGGGACGTAAATTCACGCGATTAAAATCGCCGCATAAGAGAGTAAGATAGTCTCGTCTTACCTTAGGGAAGACCTACCCTGCCCGCCCGTATCCCCTCGAGAAGTAGTTTTTTCTCTCGAATATTTTTTAAAGGGGGTGGGGGTTTCCTGATCTCTCGCCTCACTCTTAATTTCGGGAGTTTTTTCACTGCTTTGTTCGTTGCCCGCCATTTTTCTAAAAACTCCGAATTTAAAACCTGTGTGTATTTATATTCAAAAGCGTCTCATGTGATTGGACAAATCGCTGGCAGGCGGGAAATGCACCGTTCATTTTGCATAAAACGATTTGTGCATTCACTGTACATCTGGGCATTCACGCAGATCACTAACGTTTACATTGTCTGTAATTCACCAAATGAAGTAGTGCTGAATTTGTCTGGACAGTGTAACGTCCCACGACTGGTATAGAGTAGTTTGAATGAAGGAACATTTTTGGCAATCGAGCCTCGGATAGAGATAGTGTAACTGCATGTCTGTGAAAACAGCTGGTGCCCTTCCCCCGGTTTTCCGCCGACCCCCTCTCTGCAACTTTCCGTAACGCTAACATCGCACGCTCTCTCTCTCTTTCTCAACGTCGACATCTCCCTTGACCCTCCCTTGTAGTTGCCCATAGCGCTGCGCTCCCACCGGTTATTTAGTTGGCATGTTGGTATCGTCTCTCCCCTCAGACAGGTTACCGCCTTGATGTAACTCATCCCACTTGTACAATTAACTACTATAATACGTGGAATAACTTGCGTGGTGTGCATTCCGAAGTGATATGATGAATAAGAGAAGGCCATTCGGAAAATCGAGATGTACACGTAAATTTTCAAGTCGGTGACACCAACCCGTCGTCAGACGAAATGAACAGAGGAGAAGTGAGATCGGCAGAAAAGGTTGCTTGGCGCGACAGGACAGGGAACGACAAATAGACAGCTGATGCGTGAGCGGCGTGGGCACCGAGTTGTGATAGGCTCTGGAACGGGGTAGGGAAGGGAGAACCAGTAAGGCTCCCCGCGCTGGAGGTGGAGGAGGAGCCGGGGAATTGCGGATCAGTTGGAATGCGGGTGGCTGGTCATTATAAGTATAAGGTCACTATCATATGTATTGACAGTTCACATCTCACCATTATGCCTGATCGCCCACGTGACGTTCCTTCTTCCCTTACGTATGGATGAGTATCGCGACATGCTAACAGCTCTGTTCAGACTGATCTTAGCCAGGATCTCTTTCCAGTGCTTCGTCTCCTTGGCGTGTTTTACCCTTGACGTCCTCGGCCGCTATAACAGTGCCCTACGGGCACTCAAAAATAGAACTATTAGTAATATTAGTCGATTTTAACTTATACTTTATACCGTCAGCTAAAATGACAGTCTTATAATCCAGCTCCCCAGTGCACTTATTCGCATAAATCAGGATGATTAGTGAGCCTGAAATGGAGCCCTGAGGAACACCACCTTCAACCTTTACCAATTCCGAGGTTGAATTGCCAACTACAACTCTGTTCTCTGGAAGAAAAAAGCTCTTAGTCCATTTGAACGTTCCGTCTGTTTGTGTTAAACTGACTGAGCTGTACTTTTTGGAGTCTAACCGACATTTCCCCGTATAGTCAATTCTTCCATCTTTCCGGAAATTTGCTTTCATAGAAAGACGTTTTAAATATAATCACTAATGCTTCGCACATTTCACTGCCAAGTTCTTGAAATGTGAGTGCAGATATTAGGTCCGAACGAGGCGATCTGACGGGTTGCAATGGACGTGGTTCCGCCCTTAATAGTACCGACGAGAAGTAGAGTCTGTCTTTTGGAAACAGAACAAGAAAGACTGGTTAAAAAAACCATTTGAAGAGAAGAGAAAAGACTTGCATCCCGAGTGAGGGTCGACCAAGGATATTAAAAAGAATTGATATTTTAACTTAGACTTCTGGGCGTCTGGACCTGGACGCCTAGAGACCTAGGGGCGCAAATTCTGTCTTAGTTCCTTTCAATGTCCCGCCTGCATCAACTAGCTTTGCGATATGCTCAGATTGAATTTATTTCGAGGGCTAGTTGCCACATATTAACAAATGTTCACAGATGATTATATTCTATCGAGTTCTTCTTAGTGCTTTTTGACCTAAAGCGTTTTCAAAAGAGATTTATTTCATAAAAAAGGAGTCACTTACTTTGGAATTTATTCACTTCGGTAGCTAAGGGTTTTCTTTTTTCTGAAAAGACAGTTTTGGTCAACAACCCTCATGGTAACGAACAGGGAGCTCTCCAATGGCTATTCTTGTACCTTTTAGTTCACTTTTCCGGGGTGCCTCCGCGGTTCTTTATTTATATCTCTCTTCTAAATGTTCCACTCCCACGTGCCAGGTATAATTGGTTTAGAAAACACGGAGTACTCGACGTTCAGCACAGTATGGTTATTTTTCCCTTATTGGCAATAGGTCTTGTATCTCAAGCACATTCTCCTCCTTATCAGTCGAAATAAGGTCGACGGTTTTACAGTTGTCATTCCTTCTTACGTGTGTCGAAAATAACATTTTGGCAGATAAGCTTTCCCTATGCCAACTGCAGCATTTTGTGATGAAAGCTTTCTGGTATGTCTCGCACCGTCCATGTTTGTATGTCAGTAACAGTAGCGTCAAAATCCCCAACGGTAAGGTTATATTTCTTCGCACTAACTTTGTACAGTTCACTTATGAGAAGGGGATTATGGCGAGACGTCCGGTTAGGCGAACGGCACGCCACCGATGGCGTAAGTAGCCGGACGTGTTTAGTAGAAATGGTAAGGCCACATCCTTTATTTGCTCAGGTGTTTCGGCGGTGGTGGTGAACTTGCAAGTGACAAATTAAAATCCCCTCTCCTCGGCTTCGTCCATCTCTCCCGAAATGTTAATATCCCCTGAGTGTTACTTCGCATTTTTCAATCCCTACGGGAGGTCACACTTCTAGGAAAGTCCTAAGGTCAGGTTCTATTTTATCAGATACTTTTCTAAGTTTGTCCGATTTATTAAACAGGCTTTGTGCACTTGCGAAAATCTCCTTAAGTGATCGTTTAACGAGGGAACTCGAACTTCGTTATGACAGGTTTTGTCCGCATGAATGACACCTTGATCTGGACTATTTGGTCGTCTTTGATTTTCAGTTTTTTCTCCCCTCCACCCGTTCTCTCCTCCATCAGTCCACTCCTTTTCAGTCCTTCCCTCCGCTCGAAGTCTGACTGACAAGACATTTCTTTGCGCAAATACCGTGATGCCATCCTAATTTCTGGTAGAAACGTTGCTTGGGCTCCCTTTACCAGAACAATCTTAGGGTGTCTCAGAGATAATATCAGGTCACGATCTGACTCTGCTTTGGTAAGTCCAATGGCTTTTCGTGCCACAATAATTTCTTCTTGCGGCAGGGCAAAGTCAAAATAGACACGAAGAAGATCTAGGTCGTGTGGCTCACGTTCCTTGGAAATGCATGATGCAGACTCTAGAACACACTTTATTACGATATGCCGCTTACTTTTTATGGGGTTAGTTGTCTGTTTCCCCGTCTGCGCTAGCACGGATTATTTTCATTGTCGTGCTTCGAGTGGTTGATTTAATATCGGCATTAAGATGATGTTCGATTGAGCTTGGATTTTTTGAACCTATATTTTTGTGTGACGTGCTGGCCTCGGTCTAGGAACTTCCAGACTTTCTGCCCCGTTGCAATGTGTTTTACACAGTTTCCCTTAAATGAATATCTCTGAAATGCCTATTTCTGAGATGTTTACTTGTTAATTGGTTTAACTTTGCTGTGCTAAAGAAGAACATTCAGTGATATCAGTAGGCAGGCGTAGATTGTTTTCCAGTATCGAGTTCCTCACAACCAACGCACCGACTGATTGACACTTATTCTAGTAAATGACTGAAATCGGTACCCTTATTAGTGATATCAACTGGGTGAACGAAAAAAGATGTAGTACGACTTCAGGAAGACTGAATGTGCAGAATCTGATCCGGGAATATTAATTTTTTTTCCCAGTACAGACAAGAAAATCAAGCAAAGCTTAATTCTTTAACCGATTGCTCGGAACAGTTGAGTAATTTGGCTGGCGGGTGTGGGAGCGCTCATCGCGTCGCCCTACGTGCGGGTATCACCGTTTTCTGTGAACACACACATGCAATAGTTGTTCTTTGTAAGCTAACGGATGTAGTCGCAGGATCATTTTAACCGAACTTTGGTCCAATCAGGTAGCATATTCTGACACCCGATCAAACGTCTTTGTATCAGATACGGAATCTGTTTTCAATTGCTATATGTCTATGTAAGTTGTCTGGCGAATTCGCCCTTGATTTTGGCAACCGCGGTTGTTTTTTTAGGAGTAGGCTGCTTAATCTTCCATGGAATCCGTTATCAGACAACTTTATATTGTTTGGTTGCTTCGTCGCCGCACAGAATTATGTGTTAGAGAAAGATAAGCTTTAAACTGGAAATATAATTTCAAAATCTTCAGCACAAAGGCCTACATCCACAGTGGATAAAATAGGTACGCAAAAGGGAAAACACCAGAAGATCACAAACGACATTCAATGGTCGAAAACCGCAACTGTCGGCGCCATGAAAAATCGCCGGAGAATGAGTTACAAAATTCGAGCCAGATTTTGCTTCCTTTAAAACGCTGCATGCGTATTGCGCAGATGACCTCATTATCGTAGTTCAGGTAAACAAAGGAGAAAATCAGTCTATAGTCAGTAAAATAGGCCACCAGATGTGAATATAAAAATCTCCATGCGAAGTGAGAGCAGTAAAGTCAGCGGCCCAATTTCAAAAAATGGTCCGTCACAACGCCAATGTTCCGCATGACCAGAAGAAATAATTTTACCTCATAGAGCGTTTAATTAAAAAAAACTAGATAATATGAGCCTGAATTAAGCCCTCAGTTAATCGCCTCATACTTCCCAAACTCCATTTTTTAGAAGAATTGCTCATTGTACCCCATTAATAGCAAAATCCAGCCAATTAAAGTTAACGTTGTTTCCACGCCTGAGTTCCCATCCACACAATTTGAAGTACTCACTGAATAATTAATGAACGCCAGTTTACATACATAACAAAAATCAACAAAATCATTTAAACCACCATAAGAAGGCCAAATAGAGCTCTTTTTCATAAAAGCTTAGGTGCCGGTTGAAATATGTTAAATAAATATTGCTTTTTATAACATTAAGTCGGTGTGAATTAAAGGATACAGGATGCAGGAGAAAAAACTGCCGTTGAAGGGATAAAACCAGTCGATAAGGGACAGGGCTGACATCGCGCATCTTGCCGAAGGGGACGTTGGTTCAGTAAAGAGAGGTCAAGTATATATCCTTGGTATTACAGATGCGATGATGAGTCGTTTACCGGCCGAAAAGTCGACTAATCAGGAGACAGAGAGGTAGGACAGCAGAAGTTGTTCTCGTTAAGGTAAAGGGCGTTTTACCAGATTAATTGCCTTATTCTCATCATTGGCACTCTTCTCGACTTCCAATGTTTCCCTGCTGTCCAAGTTGAAACGGTACCCTTCACCTATTTAGACCTCTGCAGGCCGTCTGCCTGCCAGCTGAATCGTAATATTCGAGGACCCTTGTGTGCAGTAGATAAGGAATCACAGTTTCCTTCTTATATTCGACGTCACCACTACAATGATCCTCTTTTACTTCAAGCAATGTGGATTCCGTAACCTCACCACACACTGGCAACTCCTCACATCAATCAAGCTGGTGTATAAAGTATGCGAGTTGAATGTGCAACGCGGGTTCACATGCGTTCGGCCACAACGATCGACCTAGAAGAAAAAAGGCCCGGTTAAAACAAGGGGATTGGTCTATTAGGTCTGTTGGGTTGTTACATACTGTAGCGTCCGAGGACGTCAACGGTAGCGCAGACCCAAGTAAGCAAACGTTGAGAGTAAATACTGGAGGAATTAGAGCTGAACAGAACTGTTGGCCTCACTTGAAGCTCATTCACAAGCAGAAGAAGAGGGTACGTCCAGAAAGGGATACAGTGTACTATAACGAGACGGCACGGGAAATATGTATAATAATAATTGTTAGTTGTACAGGCGGAATGAGTAACAACCGTAGAATAACCTGTCTGGGTGGAGAGGCGATACCGACATGCCAGCTCGTTAACCGGTGGGGAATGCAGCGCTCTGGGCAAATGCAGGGAAGGGCCGAGGGCGGTGCCGACGTAGCGAAGAGGAGAGCGATACAAACGTTACGGTACAGGGCGGGGGAAGGGATGATCGTCGGAAGAGAGAGGAAGGTACACCGGCCATCTTCACCGACACGCGGGTACGCCATCTCCAACCTGTCCTCGCGCTGAAAAGTGTCACCACATTCAAACAATCCTGTTTATGTCCAGGGGCGTTACATAGCCTCCTCCTGAGATGTCGTACTGTCCTCAGGGCTTCTAGAGTTGGTGCTCGGAAGAAGTGAGGTGTGTGCTCCTCTCTATCCCACTGCTGCAACCAATATAACGTCCTGTGAACTCGGTGAGGGAACAGATTGGGGATCGATTGGGTCTGAGTAAAACTTCCGCTTCTTGGTCAGAGACTCCTGGGTGTTCGTACCTAAGGTATCCATTACACAGGCATTCGCTTGCAGACGCACAAGTAAGTAGCATAAGACGATGGATGGAAGATGCAAACAGTTTGTTGGGAGTGAGAGATAATGTATAACAAGGTATTGATGCTGTAACCAGGTTGGCAAAAACGAACAATAAAGAACGATAGAAAAATAGACATGAGTGAAAACATTAGAAATTCCATATGTACAAGGATGTACGCAAAACGCAGGTCAGAAATCTGGAAAAAGACGAAACTGTAAACTACATAATAACCACTGTACAACAAAAATAGAAAGACGGAGAAATGCCGAATATTGGACTTATTGGATCGACGGTCACCGGTGCTCGACACAAGTTATCAGTCCTCACCATCTACAAAAGAGTGAGAGTGATTAAAACAAAGGGGTTTCTGTCCGTCGGGTCTGCTGGGGTGTTACAATACCATCGGGTACTGTCCGTTACACAATTAACTAAAACAACTCGGTCCTAGGAACCCTGTTATGGCACTGTCGCTGATCATCTATCTGTAGCTTTCGTTAAAAGTTCAATGTTAAATCCGAATTTTGCATATGCGAAATTTCTTTTCAGATGAACAACAAGAAATTTGAGAGACCTTAATTTTTGTATAAATCCTAAGCCTTTACCCCACCTATCTAACTTCGGGCAACTTTTGTATGAGCCAATCAATAGTCAGCTGCAATCACCCTAACCGCCACTTTATCAGCGGCCACGCTTGAGGATGCCGCCGAAAAGAAATAGAAGGAATGTAAGCGACGACGAGGAGGATGCTTTAGCTCGCAAGGAGAAACCTGAAGCGCACGACCCAGAAGATGACCATGTGAAAGGTAGGGGAGGAAAGACGGCACCAAATAAAAGATCTAAGGGAAAAAACAAATCCGCCAATGTGGACGACGCTTCTGTCCCTGTCGCCGAAACTACCGGCAAAGCTAAGGCAAAGCCCAAGAAGGGGCGTAACGCTGTTGAGTCGGATGACGAGTCCCCACGGCCAAACCAAGCGACTGTACCCGAGGGAAAACATCCGAATGATGGCGACAAGCAGCCAGCCGAGAAGCAGAAAAGTACTAAGAGGGGAGGTGCAAAAAATCGTCGAAAGAATTTTGACTCCGAAGAAGACGAGGAGGATGTGCAGGCGTATTCGCTTCCGGGCAAAAATAAAGGGAGATCAATGGAGGATTACGAAAATGACACCCAACGCAAGCAAAAGAATCCCAAGTCGGGCAAAAAGAATAAAAAAGCGCATGCACCATCGGAAGATGAAGATGATGAGCCAGACCTCCCAAAGCCAATTTCCGATGCTCCGACAGCATTTGAAGTTGCAGAACTCGCGGATGATGATATTGATGATGAGTTTTATAAGAAAAAACGGAGAGCAAATCGTGGTAAGGCTGCCACGAAAACGTCCGCAAAGGACAGGGTGGGACAGCAGGCCGATGTAGAAGATGCAGCAAATGAACCGACAACCAACTTAAAAGAGGGGACCAACAAGACTAAGAAGGCTCGTGAACATGATCACTTCGAGGAAGAGCTTGTTTCGAAGCTGGCTGATGTACAGTTAGAGGACGATAAGCCCCCAACAAAAGGCAAGCCGTCAGAACATCAGGCGCCTACAGACGCCCTAACCAAGAAGGTGCCAAAAGCTGATACCATGAAGGAAGAGGTGCCCGCGATGCCACCCACAGTAAAAAGCACGAAATCTAAAAAAATGTCTCGTTTGGAGGAGTTGATCACCAAGCCTCCATCACCGCCGCCGTCGCCACCTGCAGTACAGGTCGAACAAGAAATGATACCTCGTTCAAAGAAAGAGAAAAAGTCGAAGAAAGTGGTTGACCTTCAAAAGGTTTCTGCGAATTCTTCACAACCACATGATGAGACAGAAGAGGAAGAAAAAGAGATTATTGAGGAGTCCAAAGAGGAGGTCATCCAGCGCGAGACTCCTGAAGAGCAACCAGAGGAAGTTGGTCTCGCCCAGGAACCTCAACAGCCTGTCGTTAAAATTTCGAAGAAAGAGCTGAAGAAGCTGAAAAAGAAAGAGCAATTTGACATGATGGTCGAGGCGGCGAAGGAGAAAGCAGTTGCGGCGGTGGGCAGCCTGGACAATTTCGCCCTGGCGCAGGTGAGTTGTCAGTGTCTGATGAACCCACCTTGAACCCGCCTACAGGATCCTTAAAGGTCCATCTCTTCTCTGTTAGGCCTCATCTCGAACGACGGGCCAGGAAAATTCGCTGGACATCAAACTTGAAAACTTCTCCATTTCCGCGAAGGGCAAGGAACTCTTCGTCAATGCCTCTCTGCAGATCACTAATGGACGTAGATACGGCCTATGCGGACCAAATGGGTATTTTTTATTTTTTGCGTTGAAGCAACTTAATTACTCTATATTTGGGGGTGAGCTCCGTCGCTCATGTTCAGGTTTTCCTACTCAGTTGTTTCGTTAGTCAACATCCAAGATATTCGAATGTTGATATGTCCGCTGTCAGGTAAACCGTCTACCGTGGATGTCCCACTGTTGCCTGAATGCGTCGCCTCCAGTGTTTGTTCTCGACACTCATGTTCCCGAGAAATTGTACGAATCCAAAGACTGTTTTCTTAGGGCTATGACGAAACTTAAATTCTTCACCTTACGGAAAGGGAGGGGGAGCCTGTTTTGATATTCTAGTGGAAACTAGTCCAGTTTGCATTTCTATGATTTTATGAATCGAAAGTGAGGATGCATCGACTATTATCTGCACTAAAAGCAGTTGTTACTTATTAGAACTTGCAATTGTATCCAGTTGTACGTTGTAGCACCTTAACCCTTATATTTCCCCCCTTGATACTGTTTCATAGGCATGGGAAGACTACACTCTTAAGGCACATAGCCGAAAGGAAGCTCGCAATACCGGCTAACATCGACATTCTCCTCTGTGAACAAGGTATTTTGCATTTTGTCTATTCTTTTGCGCCTACCCAGAGGTTGCTGCTAGCGATATGCGGTCTGTACAGATGGTTCTAAACTCAGACCAGAAGCGCCTCGACCTCCTGGCTGAGTGCGAACAGCTGAAAGCACAGATTGAGACTTCACCAGACCCCAAAGTCCTCGAACGCTACAATGAGGTAGGCTTTTCTACATTTTATTCGCTTCTTTCCGTTTCACACGCAACCCTAGTTTATGCTTCTTGGGGGGAGGGGGGGGGGTGTTGTAGCTAGGACCGTAGCAAGCACACGAGATGTAGAGGACGAACAAATAAGGATGTAAGAGTCAGAATGAGAATACCCTATAGCAGGGCTTTATTCGTCCTACAATTGGCGTACTGGGACTAAAACGAGAAATAGAAAAGTAAAAGATAAGATGGAATTTAGCCAGGCGCTTATGCTAGCATGACAGGAGGGAGGGGGGGGGACCAACTGGTGAGCCATGCAATCACAATAGATAGGTGTTGGTAGCCCGGTTGAGTTTTTTAATAAATACACTTCCGGGTGTGATTATTGCGCGACTTCTGAGTCAAAAGTGCCCGCGTAAACCTCGGGGTCAGGCCAGCTAAGCCGCAGCTAGAAGACTTCACGCAGTCGTAGTTCGGCAATTTCCCACCTCAAATTATCTTTATGTTGGCTGTCTTCACATTAAGCCCTAACAATTGCCGAGACCTTAGGCCAGAGCGTAAAACAACGAATGGTTACCGTGATGACAACTTTTACGTGGCTTATCCACGAAAGATCTCCGAG
>CACRXP010000390.1:161950-193327 GCA_902702965.1 Spirometra erinaceieuropaei | reverse complement strand
GTCATCCTCCTCCCTCTCGTACCCGTTGTGGTGTTGTTGTCGTTGATTAAAATACTGGTCAAGTGTTTGTTGTGGATCATGGGGTGTGGTGGCACGCTTAAATGCGGATCCGGCCGTGCCAGCCACCTGCGCCCTCTATCACCTCCGGTCTTCCTGATCCTGTGTTGACACGGGGCTCAGCTGGGTGAGGAGGGGAGGGGGTGCGGTAGATGCCTCGCAAGTCCTCTCTCAACATAAACTTAACCACGCGCAAGTCATCGTGCCTGCTTCACCTGTCTGTGGAGCATACGATGGACATCGTCGGGTACGACAGTCGAACTGTCACTCGCCATCAAACAGCGCTTCACCTGTCACCGTTCCCCAGCATGATCGACTTTCTCCTATCGGTCTGGCCCAATTGGTGACCTTGTCTGTAACCTACTCATTTGAATCCCTATGAGTGTCCACGATTTGCAAAATAAGGTCCGCCCGTGTCTCGGAACTCATGCGTTCACCTTTTCACCAGTCCGCCGAATGTCAAATTTACTAACCGACATTCCTTGAAAACGTTCGCAGATCCATTTATGTGGCCAAAATCTGCGCATTCTCAAAGACCCAGACCCACCAACGACGAGGAGGTGCGTCCTCCCCCTAGCTGTGGTCTGTGGGAATTCTGACGGCCCTAGTCCACCAGACGGTCAGTCACAGTGTCAGGATCAGACATCGTCTGGCATGTCTGCTGCAGTGATAGGCCTGAGAACTGGTGACCACACCCAAAGGCATAGGGACCTGCCTCCTTTCCCCAACGCGCGCATGCTGTCACATGGCCCAAGTAGTTGCTGTCTCAGTTGTCGCACTCAATTGTGGCAGCATCGAGTTTTGCCGTTGCCTTCGGAGTCCTGTTCCAATTTCTAGGAAACTTGGGTCGCTTGCCTCAGCAAAGCGTGTCTGCTGGCAAGCGATAGACCGGCCAGCCATCACGACCGATCTCATTCCCAGTCGTTTGCGCCCATCCTGAAGATTCATATTGACCCAACTGTGAAAAACTCGGCGCCTCGGTGGGATTCGAACCCACACAGTAAGGGGAAGGTTTTAGTATAGCCAACGTTCTAACCAGTTGAGCTACGTGGGTTCGAATCCCACGGAGGCGCCGAGTTTTTCACAGTTGGGTCAATATGAATTATTCAAAATCTGCCAAAATATCTATGCATCCTGAATATGTTAGGAATGGGAGGGAGGAATGAGGTCGATGCGACGAAAGTCATCATCCTCGCTATAATCTTCCGATTCACGTGCAAATTATCGCTTATTCAGGCGCTAGCGGTGGGGGTCTTCCAGTCTCATCGACCGAAGTACCGAGCATGGTGATGTTTACTAACACGGGCCGGCGCTTATGGCCTAGGCAGCAGAAGAAGTTTTTTTTTATCACCGTCCAGACTACTTTTATTACTTCTTCCTCCTTCAGTATTACCAGTTCTACTCTTGTCGTCCTTATGCTTTGGCTCATCATTTTTCGAAAAAAAACATGTATACTCCCGGTACCTGCCCGTGGACTCGACTCTAACCCCCCAATGAAGCACCCAAGAAAGTTTTAAAATCAGCAGTGGGTTAGGTGAGTAACTCACAAGAGTCGTTGACTGATTTTTTTCTCTCAAAACTCCTAGCAAGACCATGAAGGCCCAATTATGTGAGCGTCTTGCAGCCGCCCTGCGCTCAGACCCGAGCTTTGTGCGGTTGTAGTCCCACACGTTTTGCCTGCCTGCAGACTGCCACATTGCAGTCTGGGTCGCAGTCTTGAAGTCTGTTAAATTATGGAATGCATTGATTTACCATGGGATTGGATTCCTCGGTGATGGCCTCCAGCTTCCATGCACCGACGGCTTGTTGGAGTCAGACGCACGGTGACCCATTTACCGGACCTGGGGTTGGAGTCTGACTAGCTGACGACTGCAACTACGCCGGAACTGACCGCTCCAGCCTCTCTTGTCTCCATTTCCTGCCTACCAGTTTTCAGCTCCGATTAAGCGCCGACATCAATTTCCTGCCACCTGACCGAGTACCACCTCTGCTCTACAGAGTGCGTGCAGGATCATGTAGATCAACTTGCGCGCGATGCCTGCCGGTTAACGCTCCTCTGTGAGCATCCAGTGCTTTCCTCAAGGGCTAATTTTTCCCCATTCCGCAAAAGCCACCAGACAGGGAGGACTGATTAGCTGTCTGCTCGAGACTGCATTTGCCCTGCTTTAGGTCTACGAGGAGCTGGTAGCCATGAAAGCGGACGCTGCCGAAGGCAAGGCTCGTCGTATCCTCGCCGGTCTGGGTTTCACTCCCGCGATGATGGAGAAACCGACAAAGGACCTCTCCGGTGGTTGGAGAATGCGTGTTAGCCTGGCCCGAGCCCTCTTCCTGGAGCCCACTTTCCTGCTGCTGGACGAACCCACAAACCATCTGGATCTCAATGCGGTAATTTGGCTCGACAAGTGCGTTCCACCCTCTCTCTCTCTTTCTCCTGTGTCCTTTTACAGTCGCTAAGGAAATTGATTTTTTATGCCTAGTTTGTGCGCGCGCCACTGATTCCGAACTACTCTTTCTCTGGCTTTCCCGTTGTGTGCCAAATAGTTAAGCCTCCTAAGTAGCTGTTTAACGTTCGCTCAGCAGTCCTGGTTGGTGTTTTCTCGGCCATAAATACCTCTTCTTGGACCAGGGTCCTCCAACAACAGGGCTAAGCCGTGCTTCTCCGAACAGCGGATGCTTGGATCGGTCCGAATTCTAAGTTTGCCATCTCCACCCGCCCCTCCGAAGCACAAGTCTAGGGTTTTTGGATCACGTCTAACGTTGAGGGGTCCATTCCTACGTAATCAGGGCAATACTTGCAATGCCGTTTTGGCTTGTTGCCCCTTTATAGGCAGTCGATCCGTCATATTGGCGCTCAAGCACGCGTGAAGACATTCCGGTTGCATAGTCCCCGACTGCTTACTCAGACTTAAAATCATGATCCACCATCCGCGGACGTGCCGTGTAGCCGGCATTTAGGCTAACGTTCTCCCCTTCCCCCACATTTTCCCAGCGTTCCTGCCCCGCAACAGCCCTTATCACACTGGGTCTTGGTCCCCGCTCAGGAGCTCTAAGCAGATCGAAATTTTTGTCCACCGACCACTTCCGTCGTTGGCTATCTCATCACTGTCAACTGCCTGACCCTATGTAGGAATTCCTTCTGTAGTGGCTTGACGACAACCATATTCTTTAAAATTGGTTCCCAGTCCCATCGCACCCTCCGTCCACGCGACTTCTGGTAGACACGGTGTGGCGATCGTCCTCTCACAACAAGCAAGCCATGCGCTACTTTCATGGGAACCAGTCAATGGCTGGCTTACAAATGAATAGGGGACACCTCAGTGACATTAATATCCTTACCATCCGCCCGATAATGAACCCTTCTGTTCGCAGCTGGAAAACTCCTCGTGATGAGCTGATGATTGTTTCCGGGTGCGGGGGGATGGGGGCTGGAGTGGCCGAACAGGCCTTTTTGGACGCTGTGGGTTTTGGTTCCCGGCCCGGTAATAGTGGAACGATTTTAAACAGTGCTGACTAGGGCAGACTGGCAGTCAGAAACACGTGTTCGCAGCATCGTTGCAAACATCTACTGGCATGTTATTCAAACTACGATCGTACGGCTGGCCGTTCGATATTCGGTCTGATATTTAACATGATTATGTCCTCTCCCCCCACCCGTCCATCACCCCACTGGATGGACGCTCAGAAGTGCCATACACAAGTTTGACGGTATCGCGATGACATCGTATCCCGAATCGATGCTGGTCTCAGGGCCCAACTCGATAGCTCCGTTGTCGCAAAGATCCGCGCGTACTAGATATCCGTCCGTTCAGCCCGTATGTACGGTTGTGAATGCTGGGCTGTTCGCGCATGTAAGATAGCCGTTGCCTGAGAATCATCTCTCGAGTGAGACACACTGTCTTGAATGCAACTGTCTTCGCTCACTGTGTCACATAGAAGCCACATTGAAGAGCTTACCATTGCAGTCTAATGGTTAACCGGGTTATCGCATGAGCTGTGGACCCTCCAGCCCAGCGGATGCTTCCGGACGGCCCTACTGAGTCGGCCTACACTCACTGCCAGTGTGTGTGACGCCACCCAACTCAGCCAATGGGGTTGATTCTCCCTAATCCCTGTGGCCAAATCAGTTCCACAAGCCCTCTAACTCGCTCATTGCTCTCCAGTCAGTTCTTGTTTAGTCCGCCGTCCCTTGGCAGTAGCTTGACGTCTCTCCATCTGCTATCCCGCAAACCTGCTCATCTGATGTTTTCGGCCTTTTTTTTCTCCCTCGTTTAGCTACCTTCAGGGCTGGAAGAAGACTCTCCTGATTGTTTCCCACGACCAGTCCTTCCTGGACAACGTCTGCACGGACATTATACACCTTGATCAGCAAAAGCTCTTCTATTACCGCGGCAATTACGGTGAGCGTCTTCTGTCTGTTTGATGCAGTATGTTACCTGACCCCTAGAATATGCGGCCTATATGCCTTGGTAAAAAACACTAAATGCGCCATGAACACCCTCCCCCCCGCGGTTAGTTAAAAATGCAAAATAGACAATGAAAGTACTATCATACTATTTGGAAAGTACATTTTAAACACAGAAATTGGTTTCACCTGAGTAAACTGAATTAGTAGAAGTACGCAGTGTGTGTACATCCATGTGGGCTGCTGAAAAAGTAAAGTAGCATAAGCTCAACGGTCCAGAGTGGCGGTTGAGCACTGTGCAAGTAAAAAAAAAAACAATTCTGAGAAGCAGTTCGAACTGGGTTGATTAGGAATCTGAAGTACTTATGAAGAGAGGGCAAGAGTTTTGGAGCGTAACAATAGGTCCCTTGAATACACAGGACAGAAAGAACCCACGAGAGGCGCGAACGTCGTTGGGGCTTTTTTCCCTGTAGACGAAAGAATGCGGGAAATGGAGATCATCTGGCTGTCTTAGTATCACGAATAATATAACATCGTGAGTAATGGCGCCCAGAAAAACTTGGGGAGGGGGGGGGCAAGGATTTTGTTTAAGTTCCTTCAGTCCGTCTTTACTGTTGAACCGGAATTGACCATAAGTCGACCTGCTGACTCCGGGCGTAGTCCATTCATTAGTCTACGATGAAGGTTAAATTGAAGTTTAAATAAAAACAGGTCGCCAGGATTGGTCGAAAAGGTGGCTTAGCGTCATGCCTTCACATTTTAACGGCTACTTGATTTCAGCAGGTTTCCAGACACGATGCAACTGGCAAGCCTCGTAGTTTTTAGCGAATGACTTAGTGGCCGCGAGGATGAATCCCAGGAAACAGACATTTCTCCAATTTCAGATTAATATACACTTTACTGGTGCATTGCAGGCTTTTCGTGTGTTGACAAAATCGGTTCTGCCGCTATAAGTCGATTAGGGTTTTGGACACCGGACATTTGGTGGAACTTGTCTTTTGAACTTCGGCAAGGCCACCTTCCGCGTCAGCGACTCCTACTAAAGCTATCGCACCCAGTGCTCGACCGTACCGACTGGAGCGTTCCACTTTCAGGAGACACCAAAAAGCTACCACAGGTGAGGTCTATTTTTGGACGTGGCCGCCTGCCAACTTGACGTGCCGCAGGAGATCCCTTTCATCACACCGATCTCCTTGCGCTGCTTAAGTGATTCTGGGGATAGAGCCAAGTCAGCCACGAGGCTCTTGTCAGTCACCTTAAGCTTTGAAAGCTTATAAGGACATGAAGATGAAACGCTCCCCCCCCCTCCCTGTCTACATGAGATACAGGCAAACAGCATAACTGGAGAGTGGATAGTGGTGTCTGCACCTGAACCCTTCGAGATGCATAATTCACACCCCGTCATACGAAGGATAGAGAGGGGGGGAGAGGAGAGCACACCTCGGTCACATTTGCCTTGAAAGATTGTTCATGCCTGTAAACCTCTATATTCCCAGAGGGCTTAGTAGGTTACGTAGCTCAGCCCTCGGAGACGGTGACACGTGCAGTACTGGTCGCTGAGAACTTCGTAGTGTCCATTCGTCTACGCGGATGTAAACGTACTTGAACAAATTACTGGAGACTTTGATCGGTTTCTCCGGGAGTACGCAGTTCAGGCTTAAAGACCACGACTGAGTTTTTGACTTTCCAAAAATGCCCCAAAGTGGTACTTAAAGCGGGCTTTTTTGAGTGCTTACGTCGAATCCCTGGCGTAGACCTCTTTCCTGTCAGTTATGGAGAGACTGCGGTCTAGTTGAGATGACACGTCTTGCGAGAACGCCTAGCCACTTCCCCTCTTCCTACTGATGCAGTCTCCTTATGTAATATAACATACTACTAAATGTTTTGTAGTAACGTCTAATATTTCCACGTGTTGGAGAAGGTCATGCTAATTTATCCGTTGATTGAAGCAATGTTTTCCTGGAATAAATTTGAACAAGGCAAAGGCGACAAAGCATGCAGAATTTACTGACGGGCAGATGGCTCTAGTCAGAGATCCATCTATCGAAAACCCACCTGGAAAGGACAATACATGCACTTCCTCAGTTTCGTTCCAATTCGGAGAAAACGGAACTTGGTTTTGTGCCTGTTCAATAGAGCCACCAGAATCTGCTCCTCAGATATGATGGATGACGAGCTTACTTTCCTAAAGAACGTTTTTCTTGCAAACGGGTATCCGGAGAAATTCATCGATAAATATCGCCATCCCAGACAAGAGACTCCTGAAGAAATATCTGTACCTAAAAATTCCGTGACCATCTACCTCCCCTTCAAGGGTGATAACGTGTCAAACGTGCTCAAGCGACGACTTCGGTGCACTATCGAAAGAACGTATGCCGCCTCTAAATTGTTGTTCATAAGCACCACGACCGCCATCCCAGTTAGACCAGCTAAAGACATTTTGCCTATGCACGCCACATCAAAATGCATTTATGAGTTTACATATAGTTGCGGATGCAAGTACATCGGGCGCACGCAAAGGCAATTGGCAGCTCGGTCAGCTGAACACATGCCGAAGTGGCTGCTTAAGGCGGAAAATAAGGTACCCAGGAGCTCAATCACAAAGCACCTATTGGACACGGGCCATACGGTGGACCCAATGGTTGCATTCAAGGTCCTGTTTCGGGCCACGACCGGGCGTCTCTTGCGCTTTGCAGAGGCCGCTGCAATACGGAGGAGGAAACCAGAACTCTGTAAGCAGCTGGACTATGTGATAAACCTGGCACTGCCATGGTAATTATCGATTATGGACGAAACCCTGTTCCCATGTGCGCCCTCTCATTTCGCCCCCACCCGCCCCCCTCTCCCCGGCATGACTGAATGCTCCCCGCACGCTGCACTCTAAATCACGCCGCACAAGTTCTCTCATACTTGGATGACTTCTCTCCCCCTCCCCCCCCCTCGCCATATGCACCCGCATACTAGACCCATGTTTCAGGTTACCTATCACGTTTTATCTCTCTAGGTCGATCGTTGATTGAACAGTTTGTCTTGTCATATAACTATGCAATGACCGTGTGCAGCTGAATGAGAGGTCTCGAAATTTATGACGTCAGTAAATTCTGCATGCTTTGTCGTCTTTGCCTTGTTCAACTTTATCCGTTGACAAATATACACATGTCCTCCTGAGAAGCCATTGAAAATCTCTACTAGCGTTGTCAAGAGCAGTGACCGGTCACTCGGCATATACTGACCTAAGTAGCATATATATTTTGTTAATTTGTCAAGGCCGCTTCAAGGTCATGCTGGCCCAACTTCGCAAGGAGCAGCTGCGAGAGTACGAGAAGCAAGAGAAACGCCTGAAGGAGCTCAAACAGTCCGGCATGAGTTCCAAGGCCGCACAGGCCAAGAACCAGAGGGAAGCGCTGACCAGGAAGCAGACAAAGGGTAAGGCCCAGCAGAACCAACAGGGCGACGCCGCTGACAAGAAACAACTCATCGCAAAGCCAAAGGAGTACGTCGTTAAGGTATCTCTTTAAGCCCTCCCTTCATTCGCACCTCCAACCGCTCAACGCCTACTCCGTAACCCCCTCCCTCTTCCCCGTGTGCTCTCTTTGCAGTTCCACTTCCCCAGTCCGCCACCACTCGCACCGCCAGTCCTCGGTCTTTACAACTGCACCTTTGCCTATCCGAATCAGAAACCCCTCTTCAAGGACGTTAACTTCGGCATTGATCTGTCAACGCGTATTTCCATTGTCGGACCCAATGGTGTTGGGAAGTCTACCTTCTTGAAGCTGCTCACTGGCGAAGTTGAACCTGTAAGCATTTGTGCATGCTAACAACACCCTAGTGAGCCCCATACAATAAACGTCCCGTCGTAAATACTGACGTATAGGAGACATCAAATCACAAGGTTGTAATTCCCCTTGAGCCAAGCCTTACTCCTTGACTGTAGTGGGCAACGGGGTAATTCTACTGACTTGTCCGTATACTTCATCGTCATGGGTGAGGATGGCTCAACGGCCCGCCTACCCTTGACGCGGCTCCATGAGGCTGTGCTAAGCGCAGTGGCCATTTCGCGCTCCGACCGGCGGACCAGGTCCGGTGGGGTGCCGATTAATATCTTAGACGCCGATGGATCTACGTGTGAGTTTTAGTTCGGCTATGGGAGAAGGATTTTCTCCTGGGCTTTATACCACGTGAACCACTGCGCCCAAGCAGTTGATGGTGCGCAAGTTTTTACAACTTTAATCCGATTCATGCCTTAGTCACTGCTGTACTCTTCTGGCAGAGGTAATCATTAATGTAGGCGGACAAATGAACAGGCTGCTACCCAAGATCCCCAACTTTCATGCGATACACTCAGGAAGACTGCTTACCTAACTTCGGCATCATCCACTTAAAGGTTTTGCTAGACGCCTTCACTACTGTGGTGATCTTGAACATTTGGTTCAACTGATTTTCTCATTTAGACCGAAGGTGAACGTCGTATCAACCATCGCGCGAAGATCGGAAAATACGATCAGCACTCCGGCGAGCAGCTGAATCTCATGGAAACGCCTAGCGAGTACCTCATGAGACTGTTTAACATTTCCTACCAGGTAGGCCTTTCACCCTTTTCTCATTCTTTGTTAGTTCCATTTACCAAACTAAAAAAGACCGAGGCGTTCAAATGGCCATTTCTGGCGTATGAGCTCCCATCAGCTCAGTTCCTTGGACGTCCTCAGTTTGAATTGGCGGCCCAATGGATATTTGGCTTGACTGCTGTGGGGTTCGCTGGTCCACCCTGGACCCCTGGGTCATACATAGCAACCCACGACGATGGGAGACGATAGAATGGCCACTTGTGGCTTATTAGCCATCATCAGCCAATCATACTCCCACCATATACGACCGTCAAGCCCCCCTCTCCTACCTTGTTTTGGGTAATTCATATTGACCCAATTGTAAAACACTCGGTGGGATTCGAACTCACGACAGTAAGGGGAAGGCTTTAGTACAGCCGATGCTCTAACCACCTGAGCTACGAGGCCCTGTCGGACGACGCGAGTTTAATCATATTTGGGTCAAGTTACCCGCCCAAACTACTGCAACGTCTGAAATCCATTAAATCTGATTCGGTAAGCTGACTGTCCAAGCAGGATTTCTTAAGTAATTCACCTAGAACCCACCAGATGACTACCAGGCTCACGTAATTCATAGATGTTTTGGCATAATTAAAATTGACCCAACTGTGAAAACTCGGTCTCGGTGGGATTGGAACACACGACAGCAAGGGAAGGCTTTAGTACAACCAACGCTCTAACCACTTGAGCTACGAGGCCCCGCCGGACGACGGGAAGTTAATCACACTTGGGTCATGTTACCCGCCCAACCTACTGCAACGTCTGGAATCCACCAAATCTTATACAGTAAGCTGACTGCGCAAGCAGGATTTCCTAAGTAAAACATCTAGAAACACCTGAATTACGTGAGCCTGGTAGTCATCTGGTGGATTCTAAGTGAATTACTTAGGAAATCCTGCTTGGGCAGACAACTTACTGTATCAGTTTTGGTGGATTCCATAGGTTGCCGTAGGCTGGGCGAGTAAATTGACTCGAATTTGACTAAACTCACAGCTCTCGGTGGGGCCTCGTAGTTCTGGTGGTTAGAGTCTTGGCTGTACTAAAGCCCTCCCCTTACTGTCATGGGTTCGAATCCCACCGTACTGACAGTACAGGCACACGTTAAAAATCAAAATTTTGGCTAGTATCCACGATGTCATTATGGTAAACCACCTTAAACTTGTGTACTACCGATTGCCTATTGGCAGCTTTTGAATATTACATGGTTATTGCGTAGTAATTGATTGATTTCAACTTGGACATTCATATATAAATTTACGAACTGAGCCCAAAAAGCTCTTGTTTGCGCATTCATTTACTCGGTAGTTAAACAAGACAGAACCTAAGACGGGCTGTGTAATCTAGCCGTGCTTATGTTCAAGCCGCGACGAGTTTGTTGTGCAAAAATCCAGTAAGTAAGCCAGTCGGAGGATCAGGCAGTTTTCAGAGACAGAGGGTGGGGGTCCGAATTAAGAGCCCTACTGTAAATAAAACTTGGTTTAGCTGGAGGAAATGCTGGTGCTACTGCATTACTTGCCAGCTTGGGGAGAGTAACAGGTCGATCTATCGACTGAAGACAGTGCAACCGCGACATCACAACTGCGACGCACTGACCATTTTTGAGAGCGAATGGCTACATGACAGTTTGTCAAGAATGAACAAAGCGGGAAAATCCAGTATATGTCGGCTCGGACCTAACATGCCAAAATTCTGTTTCTTCCACCGTATGGTTATCGACAGCATTTGGTCTAGGCTAGATTAGCGGATGGGATGAAGGGTTGCTATTAGGTTTAGAGCAGAGTTTATGGGTCGGGGTCATATTCACTGTTGTGGCTTGGGTCATGTTTCAGTTTAATTATTAAGATTATGGTGAAAAGGTGGAATGAGGGACAAATTTTCTCCGCGCCTGACACTCACCACATTCATAATGCTATCACTAACTCCGTCCTTGACCGTCGAATATTAACCCTCCCAACGCCATCGCTCCTGCGCTGCCCAACGAAAGATTAGAAATACCAACTAGTAATATTAAAACAGTGCATTGATTATTCTGCATCGATGTTGGTCTTCGTGACCTTGAGAAATGAACCTGATACGACCCTTTCGGTTGGATTGTCTTTTGGCCTGAGGCTTATTTTTTCCTTGGAAATCAGTTTGTCCTCAATACCCATGCGAAGCACTTAATGGTTCCGCCTTATCTGTTTTTCTTGAATGACACCGATGACCTGAGATCGCCTAATGGTTGGTTACAGATTAGATACACTGATGACATTTACCTTTCCAAAGTACCTCCATGTACTCAGGATGGCCTTGAATCCTCCATCACCCTGAGAACCTGAAGTCACTTCAGCATGTCTTTAGGCTGCGACCATTTCCCAGTCCTGTCTCTTGTAAAATTGGTCTTACCGCGTCTTCTATACTCTCGATTTGCGCATGCTGGATATATTTGTAGCGTGGGTTGTTGTGTAGTGGTCAAGGACGTGAGATCAACTTAAACCACATACAATAATTTTGCTCCGTCTAGTGACAGAAGCCAGGAAGTTGTGAGAACGGGTTTATTCTGTACACAGGGCAGGTCGCCGTAAGTTGGATGTATGCTTGTGGCAGAGATAAGCCTTCGTTCTGGAGAGCGTCAGTTGCGGAGCCTTCAGTGTGTCGCTACCACCAAAAGAGTGTTGTGTGTCCTTCTTGCCTCTGTCCTGTCTGTTCAAAATCACGTCCGCAAGGGCGGCGTCCCGTGTGT
Organism: Spirometra erinaceieuropaei; assembly: GCA_902702965.1. Taxonomy (NCBI): domain Eukaryota; kingdom Metazoa; phylum Platyhelminthes; class Cestoda; order Diphyllobothriidea; family Diphyllobothriidae; genus Spirometra; species Spirometra erinaceieuropaei. The sequence goes on along the minus strand of CACRXP010000390.1, from coordinate 181,542 downwards.
GCAATTGTAACCAATCAGCGATAGAAAGTTGCATTGATTGTCTCCGAGCGGAGGCGAAGAAAGTGGCAAATTATCGACCAGGAGTGTGGCGTAGACGGGAGTGCAAATCAAGGGTTATCGAGCGCAGCCGTGGCGCGTAAACAGTAGAACGAGGGGACAGAGAAAAGGCTGCTACAGTTTTCCGAGGTCAGACTAGCTCCTTAAAAGGAATTACAAGTCAGGCGAAACTGATGGCCATAGCGAGCACCAGGCAACGACGGAAAAGAGAGCGAGTAGACCGAAACGTACTTCAGAAGATGAAGATGCGATCGCCGGAACAAGAAATTTATTGGTCTGACGTTTCGGATCCTTACTCGAATCCATCATCAGAGACATTCGCAGATAAAGGGTGATGGTGGCACCAGGAGTGCAATATGTATAGCACGTGGCTGCCGTGGGACCGAATGCGCACTGCAATTAACAGTTCTTGCAATCACCGCTGGGGTCGTAATTGAATCCGAAACGCCAGGCCAATAAATTTCTTTTTTCCAGCGATAGCATCTTCATCTTCTGAACCGCTACCTGGAACTCGCCTGTTCGCTTCTCTTAGCGAAACGTACTTATTGTCCTCTATTTGCAGTCGTGTCGCATTTGACGATAGCATTCCTGTCACGCCTTCTCTTTTCTAATCTGGTGTTATTTGTTGATGCCTGCCTACCCCCTCCCCCCATGTTTTTACTGTTTTTGGTAGTTCACCCTTTTTTTCACCAAAACAAGGGTGTGTTTCGCATCTATTCTTAGTCGATACCATATTGAGACAACATTTTATGGCAACCCAACATTGCTGGTTTTATTACCAAAGATTTTTTCAACCGTCTTTATCGAAATGTGCTGCGTAGACGTTCTTTGCGACCCGGAGTGACTTCCGCCATACCTCCCGCCGTACGTCACTTTACTACGATTCCTGACCTGACAAGGTTGGTAGGGGTGCGGTACCCGAGGCATTACCTACCAAAATACGATCCAACCGAAAGGGTCGTTTCTGGTTGCTTTCTGAAGGTTGCAAGGACGAGTATGGAAAGCAGGATCATCAGCCTACTCTTTTGATATTAGTAGTTAGTATTTTTAATCTCATGGAGCAGGGCAGAAGCGTATTTTTCAGTTGCCAGTTTTTTCCCCTCGTCATGAGTCTTTTCGCTTCCACAGGAGGCTCGAGGCTGTCTCGGCAAGTTTGGCCTTGAGAGTCATGCGCACACCATTCGGAATGCCGACCTTTCCGGCGGTCAGAAGTCCCGTGTCGCCTTCGCGGAGCTCTCCCTGCGCAAACCCGACATCCTCATCCTTGATGAACCGACCAACAACCTGGACATTGAGTCCATCGACGCGCTGGCGGCGGCCATCAACGAATACGAGGGTGGTAGGTGTCTCAAACTGCCTGATATTTGGCTTCTTGTTTAAGCAACACTGACGTTTTGGCACACACATTGTTGCCTGAAACAGCGCCCTCTCCACCTCCGGCCCGCACAAAACAGCAGCCTCTTTGTTTAGTTACCGCCCTTTGTGCCTGAACTAAGGGCTGCAGGAGGGGGTATGAAAATGTAATTCGGTTAGCGTAAAGCAGCTACTTAGGCTTCGTAAAGAATGCTATACCGGATGCAAGATGGAGAAATGAACTTAACCAAATTGCAGCCTTTGGCATGATGGGGACCTTCTGGGGTACCTTCTGCAGCACAGATTTGTTTTTGCATACTTCCAGCATACTTTAAACTTGTTGTCCAGAGAAGTAGGTTGCTTTTCGAGTTCCGAAGTCTCTGAGGTGTTCAGACGACCGGCTTGGTTAACATGTAAGACTGCGTGCATTTCGTGTCTTCAGGGGATAGACAGAGTGCAATTAATAGTGTAGACGCTAGTATTCTTCAGGTTTCTACTGCGGCATGCATCCGGTGAGTATTCTCATATGCGTCCATCCCTGTGTCGTCGGAGTTGCGTAAGGGCGCTACATCGGCGTGTTAAGATGCACTTCGACGGGTGTTCAGGGGAAATGACCACCCATGCAACTTCGTCAACCGGTGCATGCACAGTCAAAACGAACGACAAAATCGTACCGATCGCAGATTTTGGCGAACGATTCCATGCATCAGGCGCGTCAGCCGCGTTCTCGCACCACTTGTCGTTTGAGTCGCACACAGACCCAGGGGCAAATGGTAGGGGGGAATGGTAGGCGAGCGCCTTTGAACTCCCTTTTGGTTACAATAACGTCATAAAAAAACAATGTGTAAGACAAGTGTCAAAGAAAATTAGGTAAGTAATTACATACAACAAGCATTGGTTACTGGTATAAGTTTGTCTGTGAATGCCTTCTATGTCAAAATTGTACAATAACTAGTACGCGGTACTGAATGGACCAAGTAATATCGAAGAAAGCGCATATGCTTCGGTCATGAGATAAAGAAAAGTCAAAAAGTAATGCTACTTAAATATAGGGCGTAGCGTGCTTTGTAACGTAAAACCTTGGGGCGGGTGGCACGGGGAAATGCGTATGTTTCCGATGCCGTGGAGGTACACATCCCTGTGCCGGTCAAGCTTCCTCTTAAATGTGTCCACGGATGAGGACATGACGACGTCCACAAACAGGGCATTCCATGCCTTTACCACCCTGTGGCTGAAGAAGGACCTTCTTGCGTCCCGTCTCGCCCCTGTCACACGTAGTCTCAGTAGTAGTGCTGGCCAGCTCAAAGAAGTCGCCGGCTGCGAGGCAGCAATCCGGACCCCGTAGCATTCGAAGCGTTTGAATTACGTCGCCACGTAGTTGTCGACTAACCAGCTAACCCGGTCCTCCGTACTGAAGTGGCAGGCTTCAGCAGCCCTTTCTAAACATGGCCACTGTGGCATCTCTCATTCGAGTAGGGTCGAAAACACGTCCCTGCGGACTAGTTCGATTGCATGCCGTGTGATCGCCAACCACCTCGCCGGTTTTCGGTCGCTTGGACTCGACCGGTGCACAGAGACTGAGTGACGTAAATGCAGGCCAAGTCTGAATCACTGTAAACCTACTCACAGTGTGGATCATTGTCATTTGCAATAGACGTGCTACTTAGAGGTCGGATTCATCCGACCGTCGTGGTTTTGCGACCTTCGCCAAGAACATCGTCCAGTCCAATCCCCACCTTTCCTCAGCACGCGAAACTCATTATGGTTTCAAGGTCGTTTCCACGTGTGGTCTGCCGGGCGTCTGGAACTCAGTACTCACTGACGATCGAATAATTCTATCTAACTGCGGAAGTACGCGTTTATAATCCACTGCGTGCCTGTTCAGGGCCTGGTGACCTTTATTTCGCCTAATATTTGTTCTGTCGTGTGTGCCCGTGAGTTGAGGAGGGAAGGTGAGGCCTTAGGGTACCTGAAGCAAAGTGGCCAGCTCCAGGAAGTAGTCTCAAAGGGGACACGACCGCTGGAAAAAGTGCTTTATTAGCCTGACGTTTAGGGTTCCCATTCCAATCCGTCATTAGAGAGGGGATCAGATGAGGGTAGTGAATTGCCCAGATGTTGCAGTATTTGTGGGATGTGGTTGCTAGGCCACTACACGCCGAGTGCATCACGGTCTGACTAGCCAGGTGTTGCAGTATGCGGTTACCATGCAGTTTCTGTGCGCTTACATGCCAGTCAACATTATCGACGCCCATGTCCATCGCACGCAGCTGACTGCCGGATTTCGTCATGCGTGTGGACTTTCGGGCAATTTGGCTTGCCAACATTGACATCAGGAACAGTGATCATTCGCACGCTCTCTGCCTGGTCGACTTACTTGTACTTTTTACGGCCGCGATCATGCCTGATCTAGCCGGCCCCGATGATGTCCTGAACTGTACTTCTCCATGGGTGACGATCCGCGGCAGCAGATCGGGTCAGTTCAACCTATTCTTTTCGCCGACGATGTAGATATACTGAAGCTCTAGACGAACTGTGTCGACCCAGGTTTTGAATTGACCCCCTCTTCGACGCCACCAATGGGGTAACGGTGCCGGATCGAGGGCAGTTACACTGAGCTTCCGAGGTGTACGACGAAAAAGATGCCCAAACCACCTCATCACAAGCCGCCGAGTGGCGTGTCATCATCGTCATCCGTGTGAAATCTCGGGTGATTTGGCTCGTCGACAGTGGTTATCTGCACGTTCTCTTCGCGGCCAACTACTTTGCCTAGGCAGTCTCAGCACCGAATATGGAGCGCGGAGGTCGCTGCGCCGGCTGATTGTTTGAGGACGGGAAAACCATGACCTGAGCAGTTCGCGACTCACGCGGTTGTCGTCTCCAGTGAGAATTTCGGCTCCGCAGTTAGTTTTAGCAGAGCTAAATAAGCTGGATCCTGCCAAGTCACCTGGACCAGATGAGATCCCAGGTGTACTCCTGCGTCAGCTAGCTGAAGAATTAGCAGAGCCACTTTCTATAATCTTCCAAAAATCGCTGGAAGCTGGCAAACTACCGGACACATGGAAGTTGGCAAACGTCGTACCTATCCACAAGGGAGGATCACGGCTATGTCCCACGAACTACCGGCCGGTTAGTTTGACATGCATTTGCTGCAAACTGATGGAAAGGCTAGTTAAAAAATCTATTCCATCACTCGATACTTTCCGCTGTCACATCGCCTCAGTTCAACATGGCTTCTGCGAAAAGAGGTCCTGTCTCACAAATCTGCTTTCGTCACTCGAACATTGGTCAAAGGCCATGGATAAAGGATATCCACTTGATGTCATTTACTTTGACTTCAGCAAGGCGTTCGATTGCGTCCCACATAAGCGCCTCATTCAAAAGTTATCAGAAGTAGGGATAAGAGAAAATCTTCTGAACTGGATTCAAGATTTCCTAAACGGACGGCAACAAAAAGTCACTGCGGGCGGCTACTGCTCAGAATGGGCACCTGTTACGAGTGGAGTCCCACAGGGGTCAGTTCTTGGGCCGCTCCTATTCATTATCTATGTAAATGACCTGGTACGGGAAGTGAAATCAGACATAGCACTCTTTGCAGACGACCTTAAACTTTGGAGAGCGATAAAAGATGAAGATGACGTCAGGATGCTACAAGAGGACGTAACGAATTTGCACGCATGGAGCGAGAAATGGTGCATGAAATTCAACGTCAAAAAATGTGCAGTAATGCACGTAGTATCAGCGAGGCGAAGAACAAATGCACCCCCACGACAATATCTCCTGGACAATCAACCACTTAAAACCGTAGATGTGCAAAAAGATCTCGGTGTGTTCATTAAAGACGATCTAAGCGTCACCACGCAGTGTTCTAAAGTCGCTGCGCGGGCAATGTCCGTTATGAGCGCGATACGCAGAACGTTTATTCACCTGAATAAAGATGTCTTTGGCAAAGTATTCGGGACATTTGTGCGGCCGCACCTGGAATATGCGGTACAGGCTTGGCGGCCGTGGCTTCGGAAGGATATAGATATCCTTGAAGGTGTACAACGGCGTGCTACAAAGGCTGTTCATGGCCTCAAAAACTTCACGTACGAGCAGCGCCTGACGGCCTTGAACCTCTATCCCCTCCACTACAGGCAGGACAGAGGTGACCTCATAGCAACGTTCCAGTTGATAAAAGGACTTAATCTGGATGTCGACTGGGAAACGTTTTTTGAAATGGCACCCAAATCCAATCTCAGACGACATGATTACCAGCTCAAAAAGGAACTGCGCCACACAAATCAACGTTCCTCCTTTTTCTCACAGAGGGTCATTCGCCAATGGAACTCTTTGCCGGAGTTTGTTGTTAATTCCCCTACCGTGAACGTGTTCAAGAGACAACTGGATACTCACCTGCTGAAAGGCAACCCAAACTGCCGAAGCCTGATCTAACGGATTATTGAAATGACTATAAATATACTACTCACAGGATTTCAACAGATCCTATTTTTGCGTCAAACTTAGCCCATATTGAATTTTTCACAGTCCGAATGTGGTGAACAAAGTTTTTCGCAATTATTTTGCGAATACAATACCCCTTTCACCTTCATGTTACATTATTAGATTTATGAATTCTCCTACTAAAACTGCAAGCAAAATTTTTGCAATTTAACTATTTTACTTTATACCTGTACCCTCTAAATGGAGTTTTCATGGCTTCTGTTGTTTACTCCAAATATACTGACTGATACTGACTGAATACATGGTTCGGCCCCCTTCGCATGAGTCGCGACTCGGGAGTGGGCGTCCTTCGTCACTGCTGCCGCGTGCCTGCCCATCCGCATCCGGAGTAGTCTTCCGGTTTCTCCGACGTGGTTCCCTTGTCCGCAACTGCACCAGGTCCGGTAAACGACTCCAGATGCTCCTTGCCGTGACAGTGGGTCTTTCGGCCTCCTGATCTGGCGCCTTATGGTCGCGTCCAACTCCGAGTCCTATGCGAAGACGGCTGACGGCCTCCGAGACACTTTTTACATACGGGAGAGCTCGCCAAAATTTGGGGCCGGTTGGATTTCCTCTCTCGTCTCGCTTCCGCAGGCACTGGCTGACGAAGTGGCGCGGGTAGCCGTTCGCCTTAAGCACCCGTCCAAGATATTGCAACTCATCAACCTTGTCTTCCGGTTCACCACAGTGCGTCTCCACACGTTAGTATAGCGCTCTTACGCAGCTGCGTTTGTGGCTGATTGGGTGGTTGCTGGGTTGGATACCAGTGTCGCAACACTCCGTTACTGATGCTAGTATTATTGCAGTTAGTTACCCATACTGTAAGCGTTGGTAGAGTAGCATTGGCAGCCGTGGTGGCGGTGGTAGTAGTAGTAGTAGTAGTAGTACTAATAGTAGGATTATTAGTAGTATTCGGCGTATCAGTGGTGGTAGACGGGGGAAAAAGTTTTCTTCAGTGTTGCGACACTGTATTCCCGCCAGTGGTAGTAGTATTAGTAGTAACAGCGGTAGTAGTGGTAGTAGTAGCAGTAGTAGTAGTGGTGGTAGTAGCAGTAGTAGTATTAGTGGTAGTAGTAGTAGTAGTAGTAGTAGTAGTAGTAGTAGTAGTAGTAGTAGTAGTAGTAGTAGTAGTAGTAGTCCGCCCGTAAGACAGGCTGGTGGGGGAATAGACAATTCTAAGTGTTGCGACACTGTATTCCCGCCGGTTGCTGTTTTAGCTCAGTACGTGCGTCGTGTTCGTCCCTTTACCGAATAGTTTAGTTTTTAGGCCATTACAATCTTTGCAGCAGACGAGGACATCAATAAAGGCCAGCTGGTTGTTTTCCGCTTCATCCATCGTAAATTGAATGTCTGGAGGGCAGCGTTGAGATGTTCTTTGATTACCAGCACCTGGTCCCGTTCGATGACGACGAAGGTATCATCCACATACCAAGTCTAGAATTTCAGTCTGTTGTTTCGGATGACTGGCGACTAACCGTCGTAGGGCCGCCTCAGCTATGAGTCCTGAAATCGGTGTACCCATTAGCGTGCCTTTCACCTGCACGTAGATTGTTCCGTCAAACGTGAAGTACGTTTTCAGCAGTTGGAAAATTTGGCCGTGACCAAGGCGATTCTCCGTTTCATCCTATTTATCTCTTAGGAGTTGGTCGATGACCTCAACTGCCACGTCCTGTAGGATAGTAAGGAAGGACATGACATCAAAGGGTGCCATGACGTTGCTTGGCAGGAGACTTACTCCTTTAAGTCTTTTTTTTCCAAGAATTGTGTTGACGAGCTGCCTGTAGTGTCGAAATTTGCGGTCAAAAAATTTGAAACACCGAAACAGCCATTTTGCCAGTCTGTCATTTGGACCGGAAGGGGACATCCACTTTGCGCACCTTGGGACGGCCATAGAAACAGGCCAAAGTCGTGTCCTGGGCTCTTGCCATGCGTCGGCCAGCCAGTGATATTGAACTTAAGTTTTCCAATGGCAACAGCGTGGGATTTACTTTTCCTGTCAGCGTTTTTACGGGGTTGGTTACGCACTGGACTGACGGCCCTTCAGCAGAACTTTGGTTTCTTTGATGTAGTCCGCCATGGCCTAAACAACCGTGGAACGTCTCTGTCCGCATGCACGATAGCGGGTTTTTTCGGCCTTGAGTTCTCTTAGTGCATTGTGTTCGACCTTGGATAGAACTGCGCACGGCCTAGGCAGAGACGACACTTGATGTCAGATAAGGCTTTTTGTCTCGTCCGTCGCATCCGTCGGACTGCGGATTGATTCCACTGTTGTAATCACGCTGACAGGTTTGGCGACAGCTCTGTTTAAGGAAGCTTCATGCCGTAACACCTGCATGTGATCCGTCGTCAGCCAATTTGACAACAGGTTGTGCACCAGTTTGTCGTTTTTGGGTGACGCTGGATTAGACAGCTTTTTGAACTTTTTTTCTGCTAGATCGCATTTGGTAGCCAGGCCCCGTATTACAGGTGGCGGGGGAGGGGGTTGTTTACTGGGGCTATTTTATGGGGCTCCATAATCACATCTGACCCATTTGGCTACCGTCTTACGTTTGAGGTTAGGATTAAGGTACCGGTTAATGGTTTCCGATTTTCGTGTTAGGATTATGCCTTCAGACTTAGGTTTTCGTGTTACGGTTAGGGTTTGAGCGTACGATTAGGTTTCAATATTACGATTAGGTTTTTCAGTTACGGCTATGTCTAAGGGCTACGGTTAAGTTTACGATTCTGGTTAGAGTTAGGCTAAGGCTTACCGTTAGGGTTAACGTTTAAGGTTGAGGTTAGGGTTAAGGTTAGGATTAGGGTTAAGGTCGCCGTTCGCTTCCCCATTCCTGGCTACCAACTGCGATCGAGCCCTTTTTTCTCCAGTGCTGCGTCACGTATCGCTCTCTGTTTGCGGACACGTTCAGTTACCTCCTATAGGAGCAGATCTGTACCGATCTCGCCCATGAACCCGCAGCATCTGGTCTTCTCTTTATCAATCCTTTGACGGTAATTGCGAAGCCTGGTGTGGCAATCTTGCAGGAGCACTCGGATCATACTGTTTGTCGCGTCAATTCCATGTTTAACGGGAGCTTGTATGAGACGCATTTCAGTAACGCGTTATTGTCGAGGCACTTGTGCAATTACATTCTATAAATACTACTACATCTGGCCAATCCACTATCCTTATATCTGACTTTGTCTCTGATGATGGAGTTGAGTGAGGACCTGAAAATTTCAGGCTAATAAAGCTCTTGTTCCAGCGATCGTGTCTCCCTCATGAGGCCTTATGTTGATCAGTCGTATTAGTTTAGTCCCGTCAGTCATTCGAACCCTACATCTTAGTCCCATGCCTCTTTCTGTGTTCGGGAACGCGTTGTTAACTGTATCCTAAGACCGCGACTAGCTCCTTGAGGTCGCACACCTCGTTAGTATCCGCCCAAACATTCTCCTTGATCGAATCCCAGAATGAGGGCTTTACAGCACAGACGGAAGAAGAAAATGTATCGTGGTGCTTCACAGCGTACACAAGGCGGAAGAGGGAGCATTTAAGAGTGCCCAAGGTCGGACTGGAATTCGGCCGATGGAATTGCGTCCTTGAGTGGCTTGCGTGTCGGCTGGACTCCCGACTCATTTGACTAGTTTTGCAAACCTCCAGCCCTGGTGTGACATCAGCACGCGCAGGACGTGTGAGCGAGAGTAGGTCAGGACAACTTCTCCTAGCAGTAAACCTGATTTGATCTTGCAACCGGTAAACAGGGGAGGGAGGCAGAGTGACACCGGTCCTTCATCTTAGCAAGTCTAAACTGCTTCGGATCTGTCACGGCATCCTGGAAGTCATGAGAGAACTGGGCCACCGATACCAAGTTCCTTTAATCGACCCGATATCGATGCAAGTGAGGCTTGCCTCATGTGTTCTGAGAGACCGACTAGGTGTTGGAAGGGAGCTGGATTCACCTACCATAATGCCGCCTACGCACCGGTCACCAGTGTTGACGAATTAGCTGCTCGCAGTCTTTGCCAGCGTTTGACATTGGTTTTGGTCCTTCAGCGTAAGTGAGACGGCGTACGCGCGCTTCCTCGACTCGGCAGTTGTGATGATTTGGGCACAAGCCCGAGCTCACGAGCTCTGAAACTAATCCCTTACGTCGTCGAGGTCCTGACCTCAGAACCGTCAAGTTCTCGAGAAGGTCTTCGGCGCTCGCTGGAGACGATGGCGGATTAACTTCCAATTGGTACGGTCGTGTCCATGCCGGATCTAACCGGTCTCGATGATGTTACGGATTGTAGCTCCCCACGCGTACCTATCTGCGTCCCGCCTCCCCTCCCGGATCTAATTTATGCAGCCGAATGCCGAAGATCCAAGAAACACCGTCATGTCTCAACGTACTGTTTTGGCTAGGATTTTGCGTTGGCCTCATCTTCGACGCCGGACCAAGGGCAGTACCACCAAACCCATGGCTTTCTGCCGTATGCCCCGTCATTACAACCTTATGAAGGAAAGTGAAGCAGGTCCTGCCACCATCCATGTGAAGGTCGCCATTTATTTATACGTACTGACTGACGGAGGGTGGGACCGTAGCTTTGTGGGTAGACCATGGGGCGTAACCGCACTTCCCAGCCACTGAGTCCGTTTACCAACATCGGGTTCTCAGTAATCCGTGTTTGTTCTATGGCCGCCAAGTTAATAATCACCAGACCTGATCAGAAGAAGAAGAAGCGATCGCTGGAACAAGGTCTTTACTCGCCTGACGTTTCGGATTCTAGCTTGAATCCATCCGAAACGTTCGGCGAATAAAGACCTTGTTTCAGCGATCGCTTCTTCTTCTTCTTCCTCTTCCTTTTCTTCTTCTTCTTCCTATTCTTCTTCCTCTTCTTCTTCTTCTTCTTCTTCTTCTTCTTCTTCCTCTTCTTCTTCCTCTTCTTCCTCTTCTTCTTCCTCTTCTTCTTCCTCTTCTTCTTCCACTTCTTCTTCTTCTTCCTCCTCTTCTTCTTCTTATTCTTCCTCTTTTTCTTTCTTCTTATTCTTCTTCTTCTTCTTCTTCTTCCTCCTCTTCTTCTTCTTCTTCCTCTTTTTCTTTCTTCTTCTTCTTCTTCTTCTTCTTCTTCTTCTTCTTCTGATCAACTAGTTCCAGGAACTCGCATCTTCGCTTGTATCGGTAATCAACAGACCTGTTTCCGCGTTTCTATTAGGTAACTTGATTTCTCTAAGGACTGCCTCTCCTCATTTACGTCCCCACCCTCTTTTTGCGTTTCGCAGGTGTGATAGTTGTCAGCCATGACGAACGACTTATCCGTGACACGGACTGCGTCCTCTGGGTGATTGAAGACCAGAATATATTTGAGATTGAGGGTGACTTCGATGACTACCGTAAGGAGATCCTGACTGCTCTGGGTGAAGAACTGGCCAATCCCAGCAAAGTTGCCGCAGCCGCCGGTTGTCTCTCGTAGACGGTGGCGCAGACCGCACATCTCCAGTTCTCTTCATCTTCATCTTTCCATTTTCAACTTTGGCCGGTCCACAGAGAGGGGGGGAGAAGCTACTTCCCCATTGACTTATGAAAGAGTGTATTCGTGTCTTTCCACTGTATCTCGCCACACCTTTATATACCTACCTACATATGGTTGTGTACAATACTTTCAACATACGACCTGATTCCTGATTGGCTACATTGTGTCCTTTACCTATTTGTCCACCGTATGTCTGCAAATGTATACACGTATGTTGCGCTCACTGATCGCTTGTGCCTTGAGGTTCGTTGTAGAGCCTCAGTCAGACAGTCGCACAGCAACTATTTATATATTTAGAATAGCCAGAAATAATCATCTCGGTCTCCCCTGTCTTTGTCTGTATCCTCATTACGCATATATTAATAGTCGATGTGCAACCGATTGTGTAGGTTCCCTAGCACAATCAGTGAGCGCCCCTCTACCACGGTTAACGTACTCGATCGCAGCCGACGGGATAATGAGTCAGTGGCTCGATGCTTAAAGCGTTGGAATTTTAACGAACAAGATGTCGCTTCAGATCCTGAAAGCCTGGGGTTGGATCTGGCTGGTCGGTGACGGCTAAGAAGCCGGAAGTGGCCATCCCAGTCCTGTTTGTCTTTGTCCTTCCTGCACGGTTTACCTCCTGATGACTCTCCTGCCAATAACTGTCTACAGAGTTCGTAGCAGGTTATTTTCAACGCGGGCATGGTGCGCACCGCCCTTACCTGCAAATGAACGTTCGGAATCGCCAAGCGTCTCCTACCAGTCTTGTTTTTCAATCGGGCAGTCTCCATTTGCCTCTCTTGCAAAACAGTGGAGTTTAGAAACCCGTGGATGAGGCCGTTGATGGTCAACTGCCGATGGCACGTCGCGACAGTCCGGGAACGACGAACTCTGTTTTTTTTCCAAAAAGGTAGTCTTGGGTCTCTGGAGCGCAAGATCTGCATCTAGTGGGCGGAAGGCTTCAGCAGTGCCCTTCCCCATTGTCGTGTAATACCGTGGGAAAGAAACACGTGTAACCCAGCTATGGCGTCATCCGGGGGTAGGGGAGCTGTCTATAGTGGGTGGGCTAACTCATGAAATGTCGACTGAAGTTCTGAAATGTGTTTTCGTTTCGAAAAGATTAGTTAAGTGGGACTGCAAAACAAATCACCTTGCAGGATAATTCTATAATAAATCAGTTACCCCAGGCTGCCGGCTTTCGAAAGAACGTTCTGGCCACGTGCAAAAACTATACTCTGTGAAAATGACTACTTAAGTTGCATGCATTTTTCTCATTGATTTTCGATGCCCCTAAGAGTCCAATTATATTTCATGGAAAACATGCATAAAAATATTCATTCTTCCGCTCATTCGGGCGAAAATCACGTCTTCTTTCAATTTTATACGCGAAGGAAGGGCATAATTCGGTTGTCAAAGGCTTTTCCAATTCCCGGATAATTCTGAACCCGACATGCCGTCACACTTGGATTCAGGGTTTCCAAGTTGCAAGCCATGTATTTTCCGCGTACGGAAAACTACACATTTCTCTACGATATTAAGAGGAGACCATATGGGGTTCATAAAATTAAGCGGTGGATTTAAGCAATATTGTTCACTTTACAAGCTACATTGGTATATGCAGGGACATGACGTTTTATGAACGGCCTTTTCACGGTATTTAAAAGTCTCACAATTAGAAACTTTTTTTAAAACCGAATTGTATCTCTCCGAGTAGAAAATTGAAAGAAGACATGATTTTCTACCGAATGAGCTGAAGAATGAACATTTGTATGCATGTTTTCCATGAAATATAATTGGACTTTTAGGGACATCGAGAATCAATGCGAAAAATTCATGCTTCTTAAGTAGTCATTTTTACAGCGTGTAGTTTTTGCATGCAGCTGGAAGGAAGTTCATTCGAAAGCCGACATCCTGAGGTAACTGAGCTATTATAGAATTATGTTGCAGGTTGACTAGGTTTATAACCATACTTAATTAATCTTTTCGAGACGAGAACGCATTTTGGAATTTTCGTTGACATTTCCTGAGTTAGCCCACCTACTGTACCTATCATGCCACACAGAAAAGCTCTCTGCTCAAGGAATCTAGTGTCAATTAACGTCACATCTCTCGGGGTTGCACCGGAGCTCGTCCGCCGTCCCTTTGCGGTCTCGTCTGTGCTACTAGAAATGCAATAAAATCTCGGAGGAGAGACCACGCCTTCCGGTCAGGAGGGCGTGGGAAGAAACAGTCGTACCTGCATTAATGCGGAACACTACGGGCATGGCGTTCTGCCTCTAAGGCACGGCTTATAGCTTTTGCGAGCGTCGCATAGAAACGTGCAGTCAACCACGATGAGGCATTATCGACAAGGTCAATGCCTATGGGATCGCCGGTGGCTGCAGGACGCACCTAGGAGAGTTTCGACTTCTCGACAGGACCTTCGCCATCCCCTACGTGGCATGAAGGCTAGGGCGAAAATGCGTGTTATCAGTGCCGATCGTGCGAAGCGCGACTTCTTAGGGGCTGTCTGGAAATCCAAGCAGCTCTCTTAGCCTACGAAAGTCGACTTCTGAGGGCCAACCTCCTAATGCCCACTTTACAAACGGGTAGCACTGTTACTAATAGTATAGGCAGAATGCTATTACCGACAAAGACAAGGGAGACTGGAATGGCCATTTCTGGCTTATTAGCCGTCGTCAGCCAGCCATAACCAAGCCCGAAGTGTGGAACACCCGAGCCTCGAACTCGCGACCTGTTGGTTTAGAAGTCAACGCCTCTACCCACCGGGCCCCCCCTACCAATAATAGTATAAATATTTAGGCACCAGACTTCGCTCAATGTCATCGGCGATGGACGGTCTCATTACGGCAGTTTTTACCTGAATGATGGTTAGTGCTGCCTGAAGATTCAGGAGGGAATAGTGCAGGTTGGGTACGCTTGACGACCGTTGAACTGTTGGTGGTTTTCCGTTTGTTTTACGGTGGATGCCCCGGTACCCGACGGGGGCGAGGTTTGTGACTGGGGAGTGTAGCCACAGTGGGGACAAGTAGATATTTTATTGGCACAGCCAGTGATTGTTCATTGTGTCCTGTTAAGTCAGGGTTTCGATGACTGCAGTATTGGTCGGACAGGATTGAAAAGTGATCACACTGCATGGGTTGGGGGCAGGGAGGATTGTCTTGCGGTGTACGCGCAGGTGATCGAAAAAACCAATTAGGCGTTAATGATGCGGGCACGTTGGTAGGGTTTACACTTCGACTAATTTTGTCCCCACAAGTGCGGTTTTGAGGGCCGTTGCCTCGTGGTGACTCCCTAGGTTTGAAGACTAGAAGGCAGACTGCCAAGCCTGCAGATTCTGCACCAGAGTTCCCCAGTTATCTTAAATTACTCCGTGGTATTTCAGTGATTTCATTATGGTATGCTTGTAACGTTGCCTTTGGTCGCCTTTGTGACCAACCGCGATGTCAACGTCGTCGGGCAAGAACGATTTTGTACTTATCTTGACTTATCTTGTACTTATCTTTTGTCTTATCTTGGCAACCTGGTGGAAGTTGAATCTCCTTCAACAGTACAGATCCGGTAGGCACGTTAGTTGATCGCAAGACCCGGCTGTCTATCATTGTCTTTTCATGTCATCGTTAATAGCCTACGGAGACAGCTCAAGTGAAGATGGTCCAGCTTCTTTGCTCGGTTCTACAAAGTCACCTGTGCCCTGTTCGACCGTCGCACCCGACGATGTCCGCCGGCAAGGTGAAAGAGGCACGATGACTTGCGCGGGAATAAGTTTATAGTGTGCGCACTTGCGCTGCATCTACCGCACCCTCTCCCCACCTGGGCCCGGCGTCAAGACAGAGTCAAGACGACTGGAGGCCGGTAGGGTGCAGGTGGATGGCGCGGTCGAGCCCGCACCTTGGCGCTCTACTCCACACTCCCTGATCCACACAACAATTGACCAAGATTTTAACCAACAACAACAGCAGCACAACGGGTCAGAAGGAGGAGGATGACTGGGCATCCATGCCCACGACCTGTATACCCAGTGGGAGCGCAAGCGCATCTACCGGCAGGAAATCAGGTGTCGGAGAACTGCCGGGACACACCAGGCTGCGAGGGCCATGGTTTTCTGAATCTGGCAGACGCTTACATTCCTTAGGGTCCAGAAGGGTTACACGTGGCCCTGCATTTGCCTGGGTCGCTACCCTTCAACAGTCATCGACTGGGAGGCATTACCCATAAAGCGCACACATACACTCCTCACATGCATGAGAGCGTCACAGATCGCTTGATAAGGGGCCGTGATAGCCTGGCTCTTAGTCCACCAGTCCGCCACTCTACACAACACACACAATTGGGCAGACTGCGTGGACTGAGTTAGGTCATCAGTCGGCTGCCTTCCGGGTCATGGTGCTCGACGCATCGTCTCAGACTCGGACCGCACATGTAACAGAGGGGCCGCATGGAGAAGGAACCGCTTGGGTGGGAGGTGCACATTGGGTGCTTTTGATGGGCGATGGTGTTGGGAGGTGCGGCTGCCGGTGGGGAAAGTTTTATGGTGTGGAGAGTTTCATGAATGCGCATATGACCGAATAGGCCCATGCGGCGGGTGAATGTGCGGGGGCAGTGGAGGCGGATGCAACGGGTGTAGATTGGTGCTCCAGGCGCCGGTTCGCCAGTCCCTGTGCGATGGATTCGCAAGTGATCAACCAGGCCGATGCGTTAGGTAGACGCGCGGGGACAGTGTGGACAGGATAGGTCGGCAGCGTCGGTGATGGTGGTGGTGAAACCGCTGGTGGCCGGTGCGCTGGGCGACTACGTGTGGGTTAGCCTAGGCATAGTGTGTGTGCCAGGCCTGTCGAGATTTCGGTGACTTCCGATGTAGTGAATGCCCGCTGTGGAGGGGTGCTGTTAAGATCACAGTCCGGCGTGATGTTGGGGAAGGAGCCCGATGATTGACGTTTGAGAATGTCTGTTTGGCTTGGAAAATTCGGCCTGCAATTTGCCATTGATCATGGCGTTTTCAAGATAGGAGAATTGGTCCACGGCGGTGAGACGCGGACCATTGAAGGTAATCGAGGGTTTCACCGTTCATACAACGACAGTTGGCGCACCCGTAGCTTGAGAGCTGAAGACGCCGTAGCATGTCCCCTTTAGCTACTACGCAATCATCGGTGAAAAGAAGGTTCTTTATCCCGTTCTTCGGGTTTTCCAGTCGCGGGAGTCTGTTGTAGCATGTAAAGGTTCAAACGCCATCGGGAGTAGACGTACTTAAATGCAAACAAACGTATTACTCACTGTGTTTCAGTAACCATGAAAACGGCGTGTTGGCCAGAACATTCTGGCTGCCACACCGCGCATACATTGACACACACCTGTAGTTTGACAGACAGCTGCTTGCTTGTCACGTGCAGTTATGTGAACAATATCCTTTTCAGTGTTTTTTTACGCATTGGCGTCTTATTCCGCCATTTTCGCAGCCAGTAGAGAGTTCAGATGTGTTCGCTCATCTTTCTCTTAATGAAAGTAAACTGAACTGATGAGCTGGAATATTGGTTTTCTTCGATTATGAAAAATCTGAGCCACAGCTTCCTCATTAAGAAGTATATCCGCTTGAAGTGACATTCCGCAACCACCACTTCAGGTGATTGAAGGTTTCCAAAAGATATTAGTCCATTCACAAGGGTTGTGGGGATTGTGGAAGGCATTCAAAGAGGCATTACAAATATGGATTTCAAAAGTGAACAGATCCCGCCTCGATTCTCCTCTAGGTATTGGCGCCTCGATCATCGCGAACAACGAGGTCGAGCACTGCCCCACAAGGTGGGCACATCGGCAATTTACGTACAAATTCGTCCTTAGTTACTTGCGATGCGCCTACATCAAGGCAAAGGCGACGAAACATTCAGGATTTGACGACGTTACAAAATTTCGTGATCTCTTATTCAACTGCTCACAATCGTTGCGTATTTATAAGACAAGGTAAACTGTCCAATCAGAGATCGACCAGAGGGCCAAAATGTAATAGGTAAAGTAAAACATGAACTGTTGGTCTGGTATGCGAATGCGCATGGCGAGGGGGGGGGAAGTCATCTAAGCAAGCGAGTTCAGGTTACGGTGAACCTCGGTCTAGCGTGATTGAAACTGCAACGCACGGGACAGTAGTCGGTCATGCCGAGGAGGGTAGGGGGGTTGGGGAGAAAGTGAGAGGGCGGGTATAGGAATGGGGTTGCATCCATTATCGATCCTTAGCATGTCAGTTCGAGGTTGATCACGTAATCCAGCTGATTACAGAGTTTTGTTTTCCTCCCCCCTATTACAGCGGCCTCTGCAAAGCGCAAGAGACGCCCAGTCGTCGCCGGAATCAGGACCTTAAATGCAACCATTGGGTCTACCGTATGATCCGTGTCCACTGGGTACTTCGCAATTGAGCTCCTGGGTACCCTTTTTTTCGCCTTAAGCAGCCACTTTGGTACAGTTCGTGACTTGTCTGTTGAAAGGTCACGAACTGTGAACTTAAATCGCTATAGCGCACGATACGCCTATCCCGCATCCACGAAAGTTATTCTGCGTTAAGTATGCGACCGAGCTTCAAAACAAGGCATAGTTTGCTTTATAAAGTATTATTTACTGACTAAGAAATAACTTATTTTAGGAAATACCACCAGAGCAAAAAATGGACTGTATGACAGACCAACCATCCAGGGTCTAATATGATTGTCAGCAGAGAAGGAAAATTTCACAGAACGACAAATAAATGAAAAACGGTAACAAATACAACGTATCAGTACTTTGTTGATTATACTTTAGCTTTTGAAGTTCTTGTAAGGCGGGAGGGAATTGAGACTACCAAGCTGTCTATGGTGGTTTGGTCTATGTCATTATTAAGCAAAAGTCACAACTTCTGCCCCATAGAAATATGTTCCCTTGCATTGTCCCAATTTCTTTTGATTAGTGCAAAATATTTTCGATGGGATTTAGGTCCGGGCTGTTTCCGGGGATAAAAAATGCTTCGAAGGCCTCATGCAGAGAGGCTGGCTGTGGTCTAAAATATTACATTATAGTCGTAAGCTGAATTGGAATCATACCTCTTTTAGCGGTGGACAGGGGCTTTATCCCGCCTAATTTTGGTCCGTTTGTCCTTAATAAAACTGAACTGACATGACTTCTTCTTTAGAAAAGGACTTTTTGGGATTCAAATCACCTCTAAAAACAAAAATAACCACGCCAAATATATGCCGTCCCCTCAACTCAAATACCGGTCTCGATATTTCATGAGTTAGGTTATTTACCGTATGTTGGTTGCATTTAGGGTCCCGCCTCGAACGACAACTGGGCGTCTCTTGCGTTTTGCAGAGGCCGCTGAAATGCGGAGGAGGAAACCAGATGACTTCCCTCCCCCTCGCCATGCGCACTCGCATGTCATGTTTCACCTTACCTATCACGTTTCATTCCTCTAGGTGGATCCCTGATTGAACTGTTTGCCCTGTCTCATAAATACGCAATGACTGTGTGCTGTTGAATAAGAGATCGTGGAATTTTGTGACGTCACTAGATCCTGCATGTTTCGTCGCCTTTGTCTGATCCCCAGTCTGTTTCGAGAAAACAGAACCTACACCCCTCTGTTCTCCGATATAACCCGCGGTCTTCCGATGGCAAGCCAGAGTCTATGGAACTCAGATCCCACGTTCATAAGTGATAGGGCGTAAGTCTAAACTGAGGTGCCATGGCATTCTGACCCTCATCCCTGAGTGCCATCGATCTGTCAGGTCATTTGGTAACTTTTCAAGCTCCTCGCGAACGTTTTGATGCGGACTTGTTTTTTTTTTAACAGAGACGAACGTAAGCCTGAATGCGAGCTAGATTTAGCTGCCTTTCCTAGTCAGGCTGACTGCACGTGAGACTGGGTGCAGTGGTGAGTTGACGCAAGGTTACTGTCAGAGGCGTGTCACATGAACTCGTATCGCAGAGAGGTGATAGATGCCATAAAGAGTGCATTCAGAAGGATCCCTTGCTGTCTGGTCCTCGTTCCCATAAGTCGCCGGGTTATCCCGTTCCGGAGCTGCTTTTCAGGCCGCGACTTTTAAGCGCGTCGTGAGGAATGCAGCGGCTCGCTGTTAGAATAGACACTGACTGACTCTCACGTGACGCTTATTCACTCACGCCCACGTCACCCTAGCGCACGGACGTGCGCCGGCCTACAGTCACCCCCGCGCGGAGGCTCTGACAGCCATCAGAATTCCGGTACTGGTGTC
>CACRXP010000390.1:107768-145142 GCA_902702965.1 Spirometra erinaceieuropaei | reverse complement strand
CTTGCTGTTCGAAGACGGGGGATGTAAGAAGAGTGAGCGGGGCAGACGCACAGCAGGTCTCCTTCACTGGAGACCAACGCAAACCAGATGCATGAAAAAACTACATTCTGTACAAAATGACAACTTAAGAGGCATGAATTTTTCTCATTGATTTTCAATGTCTCTAAAAGTCCAATTATATTTCATGGAAAACATGCATAAAAATATTCCTTCTTTTGCTCATTCGGTGGATAATTACGTCTTCGTCGATTCTTATACTCGAAGGAAGAGTATAATTCGGTTTTCAATAACTTTTCCAATTCTCGAATAGTTTTGAACTCGCTCTACCGTTGCATTTGGATTCAGGGTTTTCAAACTACATGCCGTACATTTTCAGCGTACGGAAAACCACACATTTCTCTATGGTACTAAAGTGGGACCATATAGGGTTCATAAAATTTAGCAGTGGATTTGAGCCATATTGTCTAAATTACCAGAAACATTGATAAATGCAGAGACATGACTATTTATGAACGTCATTTCACGGTATTTAAAAGTCCCACAATTAGAAACTTTTTTAGGTAAGGATCGGGTGAAGGCTACCAAGCATTTAGAAGCGAAAAGACGAGTCCCAGGAAGCAGTCTTGAAGAAGCAGACACGATCGTTGGGATAAGAGCTTTATTAGCCTGACGTTTCGGATTCCTGTTCGAATCCATAATCAGAGACAAAAGCAGTTACGCATGGTTCACGCACAAGGAACTGCAGTATTTAGAGGATGCAGTCGCCATCCTACCGCATGCCTATGAATATTTACGCCTCCGCCCTTCATCAAGGGTCGTTGCACGTGGTGTGATGGCCGACATTCGCGTCGTTAATTGCTGCAATTTCATCACGTGCGTTGGATGTTGGTGTTATGATGGCTCAACCATCTGATCTACCGACCCTGGTGTTGGGAAAAGTGTTCACCTGTGCGCTTCCCGAGTGGCCAATTACTCCGCCTAGGCGAGGTCTCAGCACCGAGTATGGAATTGGAAGATCATTGCACTTGTTAATGGACTGGAGGCCAGTAACCCTGACTCAAACAGCTCCCCGCTCACGTGGTTGTCACCTCTAGCGAGGATTTCGGCCTTGTCGAATTTAAATGTGTGGTCGGACCTCGTCGAATGAGCCGCAACTTGAGAACTGGCGTCATTTCTCCGCACCGCTGCAGCGTGTTCGGCTATTCGCATTCGGAGCTGTTTTCCGGTTTCTCCGATGTAGCTGCTTTGTCCGCAAATGCATCAGATCCGATCAACGACTCCAGACGTTTCTTGCCGTGGCAGTGGGTCTTTCGGTTTCATTACCTGACGCCTGATGTTTGCCAAAGTTCTCTGTGCAACTCCAACCCCAAGTGGAGCGAGAAGGCGGCCGGCAGCTTCCGAAAAGTTCTTAACATACGGAAGCGCTCGCCAAAATTTGGTGTCCGTGCGGTTAGACCTTTCGCCCATTTTGTGTATGCACCGGTTGACGAAGCTGCGTGGG
Source organism: Spirometra erinaceieuropaei (assembly GCA_902702965.1). Lineage (NCBI taxonomy): Eukaryota > Metazoa > Platyhelminthes > Cestoda > Diphyllobothriidea > Diphyllobothriidae > Spirometra > Spirometra erinaceieuropaei. Next base: position 143,641 of record CACRXP010000390.1, on the reverse strand, counting down.
TAGACATTGTCTTCGCAGACCCGTCAGAGGTATTGTAATTCGGCAATCTTGTCTTCCGGCTCACTGTAGTGCGTTTCGACACGCCGATAGAGCGTCCTTACACAGCTGCGTTTGTGACTGATTGGGTGGTTACTGTTGAAGTTCAGTACTTGCATCGTATTTGTCGCATTCCTGAACACTTTGGTCTTTAATCCACCGCAATCCGAAACGTCAGGCTAATAAATCTCTTGTCCGGGCTATCGTGTCTTCTTCTTCTTCAAGTTTAATTTAGCTGGAATCCGAGACGCTGCACACCTACTACCTTGGTGAAATTCCTGACTATCACGTGCGTGGCACGCGTAGACGGTCCGTTTAACTTAGTCACCCTATGCGTCCGATCCCCCGCCACCGGTCTTACTGACTTTTTCGTGGCACCGGGTGCAGAATAGTGAGGTTGGAGAGAGTGCAGTGGATGCAACGCAAGTCTACTATCACTACAGATCAGCTCATGCTCAAGTTGCCTTGGCTGTGACCACCCTACTGTGGACAGCGTTAGTAGTAATGGCCGAACTACCATTTACTTCAGGGTTCTAGACTGTTTTCTCCTAACAGATTGCCCGACAGTAATTCTCGTTTCCTCGTTGTTGAACTCCGGGGCAGCTCCTGCTTTTACAATAGTTAAACTTTCTTAGACGGCGATGATAGTAAGGTCTGAATGTTTGAAGCATTTTTCCCGGGTATGAATTGAAAACAAGCATGTACAGCAGAATTTATTGGGGCCAATAAATTTCGTGACGGCTTTTCAACTGCAACCCGTCTCTGCATAACATAGGTAACGAATGAAAGCGCACAGCAGTATGAATTTGTACAGAATGGCAGTGCATAAGAGCAAGGTCAAGGTTTAAGGCAATCAATAATCAGATAAGACGTCCACATAAGCATCAAAAAGGAAAAAGGGGAACGAAATGTTAACAACAAATCACAGGCAGGGGAAAATAGAGGCGTGAGATTACCAGGGCAATTGCAGATTGATCACGTGATCTAACTGCTTGCGCAGGTCTGGTTTCTCCCTCCGTATGTAGGCCTCTATTTTCCCCTGCCTGTGATTTGTTGTTAACATTTCGTTCCCCTTTTTCCTTTTTGATGCTTATGTGGACGTCTTATCTGATTATTGATTGCCTTAAACCTTGACCTTGCTCTTATGCACTGACATTCTGTACAAATTCATACTGCTGGGCGCTTTCATTCGTTACCTATGTTATGCAGAGACGGGTTGCAGTTGAATAGCCGTCACGAAATTTATTGGCCCCAATAAATTCTGCTGTATATGCTTGTTTTCAATCGATAGTAAGGTCACCTGCGAGTGAAATAGACTGCGTTGATCTGACCCAACTTTCTATTACCAAATGCCGGCCAATAGAAATGCAAGTGAGACGGAAGGCCAAATAAGTTACAGGACACACCCACTGAAGGCGAATTCGCACATCCGTTAAAAGGCAATAAATCACGTGGAAGATTTTTTCCTCGTCACAGATAAATCCTCCAACTTACGCAATGACACACCCCCATGTATGGGGGCTTGCAGATCATTAATAGTTCACCACACCTAACATCCGGAATGTTTCAGTCGACCTTTAGGTACCCCGTGACAAAGCGGTCGCAGTTAGGTATGAACGCATACAGCGCACGCTATTGCGTCTTTGGGCTGGCGAGGCGGAAGTTGTTCAGACAAGAAACGCAGGAATTGCGTCATAAGCGTATGTGACGTTTCGTACACAAAAAAATTGCCGTTGGAGAAGTTACAAAGTTTACTACACCGGAGGGTGGATTTGCGTACTCACGCCCTGCCGTCAGATACGCGGTTGACAGAAGCCATTTTTTGACGGCTGGAGTTCCATGGTTCTGTTTTTTTGGATGTGTTTCCGTGACAACTAATCAGCCTGAGCAGTACGGTTTCAGACGGTCTCCGTTCGCCTATGACAGCAGGGGGGTAGGGGAAAGTGCAGTGAATGACCTAACTTATGAAATGTCGAGATCGGTATTGGGGTTGGTGTTGTGACATATATCTGGTATGGTTAGTTTTGTTTTTAGAACTGATTGGAATTCCAGAAAGCCCTGTTCCAGAGCCGAGTTCATGTTAGGTCCGTTTTATCAAGGGGAAAAAGGTCAAAATTAAGCAAAATTGGATGTTTTCAGATATTCGCGTAATTTCCTACGTTAATAATAATCACTTGCTAAAACTTCTTAGTAGCGTTCATACAACCAAGAAACTTTTTAAAGAAAATCATCCTGGAAACGGAAATTGTGATCTTGAGTTCATGAAAATCAAACCACGGAAGATATTTAAAAACACATTTTTTCATGAAGCAAGCAACAATTTGCTCTTTTCGAATTCTATTTAGAAAAATTACTACGTTTAGGTTGTTAAAAGCAGTAATAAGCTTATTCGGCAGTATTCGTTTTGAAGAGTCAGTTGGCGAACATATGCTTTCAGTAACTCATCATTAGGCCGATACATTTGGTAATTATCAGTCTAATTGTCGACAGGATATAAATGCGTCTCGGAGCAGGGCTAATCGGACTCCATGTTCCCACGCCGCCCGCACGACGGAGTCAGCGTGTTGAGGACGATGGAGTTGGGTTGGGAGGGGGGGGGGGGGAAGTAGAGGGATTCTGGTTAGATTATAAGCGCTGTGACTGTGTGTGACTGCGTCGGGACGGCGTGCGATCACCGTCTGGAGTCGGCCAGCGCAGACACTGCTTGTGTCAGCGTCTTCCGACAACAGAGTGCTGGGTTCGCTAGTCTAAAGGCCACTGCTTCGGCGGTGGCTAGCACCCGTTTGCGCAGGCATTTAGGGTAGTGTGCCGGTTCCCGATAGATAACTTTAAACGCTTCCTTAGCGTCGGCTTGGTGGTTCGTATCGATTAGATGTGCGAGAATTGAACTCGAAATCGATCGATGTTCACCTCTACTTTGCCTGTTACATGCTTTCACACTTCTGTGCCATGCCGTGCGACAAACATTTCAAAATATTTCATGTCGGAAATTGATTTTGGCCATACGGAAACTGGCAGCCGAAGGGCTGCCGCGTGAGGCGATAGCTACTATTTTAATAATTACAAAACAATGTCTTCAGTTAACCGAGTTGGACCAAAATGATTCACAAGCAAACAAGACGACTGTTTTATTCTTCGAACACTAAAAAGTATCGTCATGCGCCTTTTAAGACAGGGAACACCTGTCAATGTTTTCTATGTGCAAAATCAGAATCAGGATGGAATAATTCGGACTCCACCAGTAAGATGCTATGACAAAGTCGTCTTTAAATAGGGAAGTAACACGAAAACCTCTTTTGTTTGCTCAAAAATATATCGATTACAGACTTTCATTCTGGAAAAAGCATTTACTGCCGTGATGCATTTTTTTATTGCCATGAAAACCTCCGAAATCGGTCAGGTGGCTATATGTGAAAGAATTTTCTATGAGAATAGACTCAATCAACAGTGACATTCAAGGACTGCCGACGTCTGATGGTTTGGATAGCTATTAAATTCGAAGAGGATCCGATTTGGCGGTTGACAGCAGAACCCATTAACAACCGGGTGTACGTCGACATCGTAAGAGATGCATTCGGCTGCAACGGCATTCATGAGTTCGAATGGGCACCATTATATTGCAGGATAATGAACTTGATCGCCGCTCAGAGGAGGTACGATTCCGACTTAGATTACAAGGACAATCTATTTTTTTAAACCACAGCCAGCCTCTCGGTCGGCGTCAGTGCAGTCGAGGATCTGTTTGCTCTGATAAAAAGAAACTGGAACAAGTCAAGAAAACAACCTTCTATGCAACAAAAGCTGGGTTTTTTGTTTGACAATTATATTTTCCAAACCACTATCAGCAACCTTATTGCATCTACGTCCTCCCAAATCGCAGAGGTGGTATAGGCAAAAGAACATTCAATAAAGTTCTGAAACATTGTATTTTTATTGATCTTTATCATCGTTAGATCACACTGTATTTTTCTTCTAAGTTGTAAGTTTCATTAGGCCTTATGCAATTGACCTTCCATAAAGTCATTTTTTCGGTTTGATGATTCTTCGTAAGTCAGACAGTGCCCTTTTTAAAAGATCGGTCGCATTTTATGACGTTTAGGGATGCCGGGAGAACGGACCGTACATTATAAAGGTTTGTTGTGCGAAGAATATGGCCTTTCATCTGTTAGGTTACGAACTGTGTACATAGATTGACTCGCACGATAGTGACTGAGTAGAACAAGATATGTGACCAAAATGAAATTCAAATCGCAGAGTTTCTACACATCGGTGAACTGAAATCCATCATCGAGAAGAATTCCACCTCTGTCTGAGGCTCGGACCAATGGTCGCCGATGGATGCGAAACGTGGGTTCGGAGGTAATCCAGGTGAAGAATTCTTTCCGAAATATTTCACCTAAGAGGATCGGCCGGTGTGAAGCCAAAACATGGGTTTTATGAGAATTCTACACGTGCACGGTTACACATGAGATCTGGGCGTTCTATCCTGGCATCCTTGTGTGTGCGTCTGGGGGGCCAGGTCGGGCACCTATCGCGCGCAGACGAGCTCTCCAGCTCTGCCAGCCATTGCGGCCATTCTCCTCATCAGAAAACAGACCAGATCGGACAGTGGACCGATGTCTGGTATTGAGAAGAGAAGTCAGAATCTCAGCGCATATTCCTCTTTATAAAAAATTGGAGACACCACCCCTACAACCTATTCGAACACATGCGCATCCACGAGCACCTGCGGTAGACAACCGCCGACTGCACCACACCATCACACTCTCCCTCCCTCATCACCACCTCACCACACATCAACACTCACCCACCGCAAGCACCCAACTGCCATCTACCACGCATATGGGAAGAGTGCGGCTTCTGCTGCACGGGTGACTTGAGTCTGAGACAATCCCGACACTTCAAGCGTCGTGGAAAGGAAGGCTGTTGATTGACCTCCCACTCGATCCACGCAGTCCGCCCAATTGTGTGCGTTGTGTGGGGTGGCGGATTGGTGGGCTGGGAAACGGGTTGAAACAGCACCTTCCACGGCCCTCTCACGCAAGTGAGAGATACGCTGTTCAATCCCCGTTGAGCGAAATACTGGTGTAGGTCTGTGTCTGGGGGCCAGATCGTGCACGTGGCGCACGCAGGCATGGTCACTCGACCATGCCAGCCACCGAGAGAGCCAGATAGAGGGAAGTCGATGACTCAGCGCATTCTCCTTACTAGCAACAATCTGACGCGCTTGAAGCTATCACGGTGAGCTAAAAGTAGTGGCTTGGAAGGTTGCCAACCGACGGCATAACTTAGACCTCGCAGGAATGGCAGAACGGGGTCTGAGAGTCAGGTTCCAATGGCCCCCTTTTAATGCGGCCTTCAGGGCACTCCCACTCCGTGGGATCCGAGCCGGCTCTGGCGGCACGCCTAGCCGCGCCAGCAGTTCTTGGTTAAAGGCCTGGTCAAGTGTTTGTTCTGGACCACGGGACGTGGTGGTGCGCCTAGGGGCGGGTTTTCGCTGTGCTAAACACCTGCGCCCTCTACCACCCCCCAGGTCTTCTTCACTATGTCTTGACACGGGTCCAGGTGGAGGAGACGAGTAGGTGCTGCTCAAGCCCACTATCACTAAAATTAGAAGTCATGCCAGTCGTCGTACCGACTCTTCCCCTGATATGGAACGCACGATGCACATCGTCGATCACGACGGTCGAACTGACCAAAGAAACTGAAATTCCTGGTCCTCAACCCTGCGGTTGACTATGGGTGGCTAACAGTGACCATTTCAGTCATCCTTGCCCATGTCACGACCCTCTTATATGCATATATATGATAGATGGGCGCTCATGATCAGGTTACAGAACGTGATCGTTCCGTTGTGCTTTTGGGCTCATACCAGAACCCTCGCAGGCAGTCGCGCAGCAACAAGAGGTGCAGTAGGTGGGTTAACTCATGAAATGTCAACCGAAATTCCGAAATGCGTTTTCGTTTCGAAAAGATTAATTAAGTAGGGTTGGAAGACTAATCATCAAACAGCATAATTCTATAATAATTCAGTTACCGCAGGATGCCGGCTTTAGAAAGAACTTCTTTTCGGCAACGTGCAAAGAAACGTGTAAAAAATGACTACTTAAATAGCATGCATTTTTCTCATTGGTTTTCGATGTCCTCGGGCTTCTCCCTCTAGTCTTTCGCCTGCATCTTTTGACAGAACTTTAGTGAGTATCGGTTAGTTTCGAAGAGCTTAGAGATGCCTTTAAGGATGTCCCTTTTCTCGTGCAGCTCACTGCAATATATTTATACACGACAAAGGTGTTCTTAGGCATTTGCAAACTGTCCCATATCGAATGGTTGCACGGGAGGGAGGGGTTTAGAACACAAGAGGTATCCATTACTTTCCCACTCATCGCCGTCTTGAGTTTCCTCTTGCTATTTCTGCAGACAAACACGTCTAAGAACGGCAGCTGACGGTCTTTCCTTCTTTTCTCCTGAATTGGATATCTTGGAAGACAAAATTTCGATGCTGAGTGAATTTCCCAGTCCGGTCTAAATGATGCTGGCAAGCGTGCCACCAATGTAGCGTATCCACAACTGTGGTTGGTAGTGTTCGAACACCAACGCCTCTAACACTTCAACAATTAGGCTAAGCAACGGCGACACTCTCGGTGCACTTTTGACTTGTTAGAATGGGGGAGAAAATCTTCAAGTAATGTTTGAGGGTTATTTCATCAGGGCTTGTGGTGTTTTGAGCATCAGGTGTTGTGGACCGAAATCAAAGTGATTTCACGTCATCATGAATTGATAGAGACCGATGACTGTTTATTTTCAGTCTTTGTGTAAAAATCCACTTTTTAAGCTTTTTAGTTAGTCATTTTGGAGCGATTTTTTGCAGAAAGACGTCTGCTCCATGCGTCTTCCGTGCCCTGTGTGAACATGTAAACCAGTGCCACGTCGACTTTGTGTAAAACTCCCTCTCGGACTTTGAGGCGGACGATTGGACGTGAACACCCTGAACTCACCAACTGTCACTGCTGCAACTGCGGCGTCTCCAGAAATTGACATCATGGTTTTGGTGCTCCCAGAACACTCGTTTTTGAGCCACTTTAAATTGGTGACCCCGACGTGACCGAAATGCAACTGACAGGAAGGCCACTTCAGTAGCATGCTGGTTTTCGGCTGACAGACTTCTCAGCGAAATGGTTAAATGTCGGAGAGCCACCCCGAGAAGGACTTCAACCGTCCAATTTTGAGTCGAAGAAGGGATGTTCGTAATCATTTACCAAAGAGACACTAGCCGACGGCGGAGAGAGTGTGTGTCTCTGATGTCAGTTACTTTAAGGGGGTTTGCGTCAGCAAATTCAAGCGCCTTGTGTTCAAATGGTGCGTGACTGTCTGTACGCAGGCTCGTCCATGTTTAAGTAAATCAAGTGTCTGGGGGTTGACGCACCTGACACAAAATTCCTACTGAAGGTTAGTGATCCTGGATTAGTTGATATCGAAAACAGTAGTGAGTGGTGAAATACCGGCCATGGGATATGCAGTTGTGCATACGACAACGTGGAATTTTATTTGACATTCCTTTGTATTGCCTGGGGTGCACTGTATGCCAAACCTTTCACCGTAGACTATTTGGGAAAGTCGGCACCTGTTCAAAGTAGGTGTAAAATAAAAGTTTGTAGCTCGAGCCGAAAATGAAAGGGGAGAATGTGAGAGAGAGAACGGCAATGTCTCCCGACACAGTCAATGGCAGTGTGCTGAATACCCACACAAAAAACAGCGTCGCAATAGCATTTCGCCCACTTGAAAAGAAACTACCACGGACTGGTCCCGTTTCCTTCTCGAGGATCCCCTTCTTTCAACTCTCCCCTAAAAGAAAACTGCGGTCATCCTGTGTAACTAGACTTTACGACTCTGCAAGCAATCGCTTACTTTATAGTCACCAGGCTGTCAGCCGCGACAGTTGTTGCACAAAACCTTACGTCCGTTGACCCGTTTGGGGCAGTGCGCGCACCCACTTCCCGACGTCCGAGAAGCAGTTCAACCTGCCTTCGACAGAGGGTTCGTGCTGTCTCTTATTTACGTTGGACTGAACAGCCATCGAAAACTGGGTCAGATTGTTCTCCCAATGTGAGCCAGACTACGCGGTTCGTCAAAGCTTAATCGCTTGCCTGGCAGTCTCCGGACAAAACACGAATCTCGCCGTGTCGTTTAGAGCGGACGAAACTGCAACACGCCTGGATCGCGATGACGCGCATTTGCCTGAGAAAAAGAGGTGTGGTCTGGTGTCTGGTTATTAGATGCACCACCCTGAATGCGGACACGGAAGTAAACTCTGAGTTCCACTAGGCGTAGAGTTGAAGACAGTTTAGTACTGTTTCCGGAATTTGCTATTCAGTCGGCAAGACGACGCAAGATTCGCAATCTGGGTTGTTAGTGCATCCAAAGCTGTGCCGATGTGGGTCCCCCCCCCCGCGTCCCCGCATGTGTGTGGGCCACGTGATAGATGCGCTGGCACAACAGGGGGGCCATATCGGATTCTGGCAGGCGTTATCGGATTTGCGCACCGTACTAAATGCCAACATTTTGGGGTACAGTGGCGGACTCCGTTGCCGGCGTACGTCGCGCACACTGGGATCCCCCTGTCACCCTCCCGCATTGTTGTTATTGGTCAAAAACCTGGTCATTTGCTGTGTGGACCAGGGGGCGTGGAATGGAACGTCAAGGTACCAGCTTGACCATGCCATTTACATGCGCCCCCTCCCCCACCTCCATTCTTCTTGATGGTGAGTCCGGGTGGAGAACAGGAGCAGAGAGTGCGGTAGATGCCGTGCAAGTCTGCCACCACTGTAAATTAATTTTTGCACAAGTCACCGTTTCTGCTCTCGCTTGAAGCATGCAGTGGGTATCGTCAGAAACGACAGTCGAACTGTCGTGTGTGCGTTATGCCAACATCAACAAACCATGGCCCTCATAGCCTGATGCACGCTGGCAGCTCTTAAGCACTTGGTTCTCTGCTAGTAGATGCGCTTACGTTCCCGCTAGGGATTTAGGTTGTGAGCGTGACTGCCCAGTCAGACCCGTCTTTCTGACCAGTTTTGGTGCTGTTGTCATTGATTAAAATCCTGGTCAGGTGTTTGTTGTGAACCAGGAGATGTCGTGGTACGCCTAGGTGCGGGTTCACCCGTGCCAGCAATCTGTGCCTTTGCCAATAGAAGCGAAGAGACGAGTCCCAGAAAGCAGTCTTAAAGAAGAAGACACGATCGCCGGGACAAGAGCTTTATTAGCCTGACGTTTCGGATTCCTACTCGAATCCATCATCAGAGACAAAAGCAGTTACGTATGGTTCACGCACGAGGAACTGCAGTATTTAGAGGATGCAGTCGCCATCCTACCGCATACTTATGAACATTCACGCCTCCGCCCTTCATCAAGGGTCGTTTCGCGTGGTGTGATGGCCGACATTCGCGTCGTTAATTGCTGCAATTTCATCACGTGCGTTGGATGCTATTGTGATGATTGCTCGACCATCTGGCGCGCAGACCCGGGTGCTGGCAAGAGTGTTCACCTGTGCGCTCCCCGCGTGGCCAATTACTGTGCCTTTCCTCACCTCCGGTCTTCTAGACTTTGTCTTGACGCCGGGTCCAGACGGGGGAAGGAGGCGAAGGTGCGGTAGATGCCGCGTAGGTTTACTCTCATTAAAATTAGCACATTCACAAGTCACCGCACCTGCTTCACCTTGCTGTGGAAGATACGGTGAATATAATCGGGCACGAAGGTTGGACGGTCGCCTGTGTATGGAGGGAGGTGTTGGTGAGGAAGACGTACAGGCTGACCGGAAAATCTACCTCCACCTACGCTTGCCACACAGATCATGGATCCCTAGGTTGACTGGGGCAGACATCGTGTACTCGGGAGTACTTTACTTCCGAGAAAGGATAGAACGCCGTTTTCCGGCGTCCTTTCAACTGACTCGGGAAGATGCCGAAAGTTGCCTCGCTATGGCTCTTGCAAGTCAATCTTTCCTGCAGGGCAGGCACTGATGCTCCGTGACATAATCTCCCTTTACTGCACCGGCGCTCCTACCCCCGCGTCGACGATCAGAGGGTTTTCGAAGTCGAGCTACAACACAAACCCCGCTCGGTTCAACATGTGCATGCTTTTGCGCTATGAAGGTGCCAATAACTGCGGGTGATAACTGCTCGTCTCGGCCATCTGATATCAAGCTTCACCAGCGAACATCACCCACCCACGTTTATTTTAACTAATTTCGATTGCGGCCAACATAGCCCGAACACCTGATCCAACTGGACTCGGCCATTATTTTGGGGTTTTCTAGGCGGCAGATTATGGCACGGCAGGTTGATGGAGCAGATAACCCAGAAACAGCCAATCCAGTAGCGCGTTTTGCCGTCTAGACAACGTGAATAGTATTGTGTAGTTCTTTACTATTACCGTAGATAATTACACTGCCTTTTGGCGGTTTGTGAATATTAGGCGGTTATTCCGCAGTAGCTGATGGATTTCAGCTCAAGTATTCATATCAAATTTCAGACCGTGCCTGAAAAGATCTGTTTCGAAGAATTTCCTCCAAGTTCGCGCATTAATTTCCCTCGAAAATTAAACAAGACAAAGCGAACCTGGAATTCATGTATCAGAAGACACGCGGGGAAGGCTGGAGGGACACACTGATGAGTCGAACCCCTCGCGGCTGCGTCGGGCAGCGGCATAAAGTCGGTGACAATAAGGTTGTAAAATGAGCCTCGCTATAAAATATGCCTGAAATTGTTTGACACAAGCCTATCTGCACACAAGGGGAAACATGAGTATGAGCATAAGACATTCGTGTTTCGCCTATCTTATGTCGCTGCCTGACACAGCTGCGTGGCCCCCCCAGCTTATTCCTGTGTTTTAATACGGTAAATCGTTGCACAATTCTATACAACTGGTTGCTTGTTAGCGGTTTGTGAATATTAGGCGGTTATTCCGCAGTAGCTGATGGATTTCAGCTCAAGTATTCATATCACATTTCCGACCGCGCCTGAAAATGTCTGCTCCGAAAGATTTACTCCAAGTTCGCGCATTAATTCCCCAGGAAATTAAACAAGGCAGCGTTAACCGTCCCTGACCAGCTTTCTAAGATCAAGGGACAAAGTTCGCATTCTATCCAGTCATCACATCATGTCCCTAAAAGCCATCTTTTGACTTAATTGTCAGTGGGGGTGAGTCATCACGGCCTGGCTCTCAATATCAACGAGCAGCTCCCCCGCGTTAGATGTATTGCGCGACAGTTCCACCGTTATTGACGACGATTGCCACCACAGCAAAGTGAGAGTAGGCGCGGTGACTGGTGCGTGAATTAGTTTATAGTGGTAGTGGACTTGCACAGCATCTACCGCACCCATCCTCCTCCTCCACCATCCCCGTCCGGTGCCAAAACAGAGTCGGAGGCGGAGGAGGGCGCAGGTGGATGGCACGGTATGCCACCGCACCCCGAAATGTTGACATTTGTTATTGTGCGCGTTCCGATAACACCTGTTAGAATCCGATATGTCCCCCGAGATAAGCTATGTCATGAAATGTCAACCGAGATTCTGAAATGTGTTTTTATCTCGAAAATTATTACTTACGTAGCATTAGCGCAAGAGACGCCCGGTCGTCGCCCGAAACAGGACCTTGAATGCAACCATTTGGTCCACCGTATGACCCGTGTCCAATAGGTGCTTTGTGATTGAGCTCCTAGGTACTTTATTTTCCGCCTTAAGCAGCCAATTCGGCATGTGTTCAGCTGACCGAGCTGCCAATTGCCTTTGCGTGCGCCCGATGTACTTGCATCCGCAACTACATGTAAACTCATAAATACATTTTGATGTGGCGTGCAGAGGCAAAATGTCTTTAGCTGGTCTAACTGGGATGGCGGTTGTGGTACTTATGAACAACAATTTAGAGGCGACATACGTCCTTTCGATAATGCACCGAAGTCGTCGCTTGATCACGTTTGACACATTATCACCCTTGAAGGGGAGGTAGATGGTCACGGACTTTTTAGGTACAGATATTTCTTCAGGAGTTTCTTGTCTGGGATGGCGATATTTATCGATGAATTTCTCCGGATACCCGTTTGCAAGAAAAACGTTTTTTAGGAAAGTAAGCTCGCCATCGATCGTATCTGAGGAGCAGATTCTGGTGGCTCTATTGAACAGGCACAAAACCAAGTTCCGTTTTCTCTGAATTGGAACGAAACTGAGGAAGTGCATGTATTATCCTTTCCAGGTGGGTTTTCGATAGATGGATCTCTGAATAGAGCCATCTGCTCTCCTACGTACAAGAATATCCAGGAAAGGCACTGTGCCATTCTTCTCATGCTCGATCGTAAATTTGATCTTTGCATGTGCTTTGTTCAGAGCCTTGAGCAGTAGTTCTCCGTCGCCTGGGCTTTTGACTATAGCGAAAATGTCATCCACATATCGCCTATAGAATGAGGCTCGTTGTAATTTCCGAGCTAGTTTTCTTGCAAACGGGTATCCGGAGAAATTCATCGATAAATATCGCCACAGGAAGCCAAGCCCGGACATTTTGTCTGCCAGTGAATATGGACTCTGTTTTACGTCGCCGAAGAGAGTACTCTCCAGTCAGCCACCCAGTTCTCCCTAATGACGGTCGAGTACATGTCCTGCTAACTCCCACCTAAATTACATCGTCAAAATCCTCCCTCAATCGGTGAAAGTCCACTTTTGTTTGATTGGGTTTAATTAGTGCGGGTAGGCGTAAAAGTGGGACGTTCTGTTTCTTTCAGACGCAGCGCACTTTCCTTTGACCTTTTTAGAACCTAGACCGACATTAAAAGCATTTGTTTACTTGAACCCTATGGAGATTACACACTTTTAAGCGAAACATCCTGTATTGAGGGCAGATACTATCTCTCGAGAACCATTAGAAAGAAGAACGGAAGTCACTGAGGAAGGATAAGCCCACTGGAGATTTTAAAAACCTGCACAAGTCGTAGATTGGGGCAAAGAGGGCGAGAATGATCCTCCTGACTTATTTGCCATCAGCTGCGGGGATTATAAGTCGAAGTACAGAGGTAAGCCCTAATTAAAGTGTTCAGAACTGCAACAGGGATGGATCAACGGAGGTCGCTTGTTCCGCGGAGCGTTCTTTAATTCTTTTGAGAGCCCTGTATTTCTCATAGTTCACAGTTAATCAGATTAAAGTCGAGTGCGCATAGTTTTTTAAAGAAACTGCTGTCTTCCTGAAAAACCTGATCAAGTAAAGCCCCTTTTAAGCACAAAATAACAAAGACGTTTTTCTGCTCGAGAGTAGTGACCTCTGCATGGATTGACACCACTCATTTTAGAGTTCTGACAGGCACCGATTTTATTACACAGAATAGGCCCCTCGATGTGTTTCAACCGAAAGCAATAAGATTTTAGCGATTTATCTCGCTTTTCGCTGAGGCGTAGCGCTGTCAATTGTTGCTTTCGCAGAACGTGATTTAAATTCACCTTGCATTTGGGATGCTTTTAAATGCCACTTTGGGCCTGATAAACGTGCTCTACGCAGCAAAAATATGAAGCATTTTCGTATTATCCTAAGTCCCTTAAAGGCAGATGAGAGGAAGGACTTCTTTCTAAATTTAAGAAGCGCAGCTCCAAATGTATTTGAGTTAGAATGCGCTATTCAAGAATGCAGTAAAAGACGAAGGAGACTAGCATTACATTTCCTGCTTATTGATGATCATCGGCTGACCACAATCAAACCCAGGTCTTCAGATCTGGTGCGGTTGCAGACGAAGCAACTGCGTCGGAGAAACTGGGAGACAGCTCCGAACGTGGGTGGCCGAACACGCTCCAGCGGTGCGGAGGAATGACGCTTGCTCGCAAGTTGCGGCTCATTCGAAGGGATCCGGCCACAAATGAGGTTTGATCACGAGACCTGTTGGCTAGGTATGTACTGAGCTACGGGCTCTGCCCCCCTTTTGGTTGTGATCAGTGGAGGTGCGTTCACCGACCGGGTGCGGTCACAGGCATCTCGTTGTGTCTTGGAGCTCGAGTTTGAGCACTCCGTTTGGTCGGCGACGTAGTTTCAATTCTGGACCTCGAAAAAACAGTCGCTGAATTTCTTCACACTAAGCGTTCTCCGGGTCTGTGCTAATATGGTAGTTCCCATAACCACAGCTCATGTAGTTCGACACCTCCAATGTGCAGCGGGGGCCACCAAGACTTTGATCTACTCATTAGTAGATGTCCTGGTTTCCACCGAAAAACACTGCTTCGAAACCATTTACTAATACGCCAGTCTATTATGCTATCCCTTATGAACTGGGGTCTCTAAAATACGTATATCAGATTCTCTGGCTACGATAGTTCCCGCGGGATTAAAGACTATTCGTAAATTTTTGAATATTTCGTCAGCTTCGGTGCGTACTGTGGACGACGATTCAGTCCTGACACTGGACAAGATCCGCCATTGCCTACGAAGTAGACACGAACGTTTTCTTATCGAGGAAGGCTTGCGCGGTATCTACTCCACTCATTCCCAAGCCTCTCTGTCCACCCACGCATTCCATTTGCAGGACAAAGCCGAAAGCACAGGAAGGGGAAGAGGGGGGGGGAGCGCGGGTGCAGCAAAATGACTAAGACCAAAATCCCGCCCACATTTTCCGCAAATAACCTGTTTCCTAAACCACGCGCCCACCAGGCTGCAGCTGGGGGGGGGGAGGGGGTTGTATGATCTCTGGCGGGGAGACACTCTCGTAAAAATCTCGGTGACAAAAAGATCCAGAGTAGGTAGGACTGACTTATGTAGGTGTCTAAACAAGACGCGGGAACAGGAGCCGCCCGCCGCTTTAAGCCAACTTCTAGTAAAAATTGGAGGTAGGTTTAGGGTTGCGGTTAGGCTACGTATCAGGTTCAAGGCTAGATTTAAATTTGACGGCAACGTAAGTCAGGATCTGTCTTAAGGTTAAATTTTAGTAAGTTAAACATTTTGATCGCCGAATACTTTTGAGCACTTAGGGTTTTAAATCTACTTGCTATATACTTTTCATATAGATAAAACTGCGTTTGTGACTGCTTGGGTGGTTGCTGATGCAAATCAGTACTTGCGCCGTGTTTGTCGCTTTCCTGAATATTTTGGTTTTTAGACCATCGCAATCTTTGTGGCAGACGAGGATATAAAGACAGGCCGGTTGGTTGTTCTCCTCTTCCTCCATCGTAGATTGTATGTCCAGGAAGACGGCGTTGAGGTGTTCTTTGAATTACAACCCCTGATCTCGTTCAATGACCACGAAGTTTGTCATCCACATACCATGGTTTTCGATACCACAGACGGAAATTCTGATCTAGGTTACGTTTAAGAAAAATACTAGAGGTTCGGAGTAAAGTCAGTTCGCGGAAAAAACAACCGCTCCGCAGTAGTGTGTGACTGTGCACATGTAGACCGGCATGCACTCTACGCAACGAAGGCCTCCGTGCATCTGCATGTAACTTAAGTCTAATGTGCGTATGCGCGCACTGATGTGCGTGTCCCCGATGGTCTAGCGGTTAGGATTCCTGGCTCTCACCCAGGCGGCCCGGGTTCGACTCCCGGTCGGGGAGCCACCTTTTACGCACAGACTGGCGTCAGTACTCTGATTGCTGAGTCTGCTATCTGAAACTTCTACCAATTATTTCCATGTTATACTTGATTTCTATCCAACATATGGGAAGTTTAATTCCACCCAATCAGACTTCTCGCCGAGTCACATTATCGGTGCCGAAGGTCCCCTCTTTTTAGATTACCGGTTACGCTTGAACGCGCAATGTGTATCTTCAAACACTATTGGGTTGCTTTACAAGGCCGAATTCCTTTTTGCCCTCATGCTTCAAACATCGTGTTGATGCCAGTTCTGTTGATTTAACGCAGTGCGGTCAGGCACTGCCATCAGTGGCTGTATGCTGGGGGTCAGGTTATGAACTTCATCCTATTACTCAGTAAATGCACAGTCGACCGGCGATGGCACCGAGGCTTCACTGCTGTCACCAGGGATTGTCGGAGGCTAAAAAATAATTTTTTAAAATCGTAGTCATCATCAATGACTGTATGACAGTCCAATTATCTAAAAGCGAATATGACTGCCTCCCAGGGAAATTAGCGTTCGGTTTAAGGTAGGGGTTAGGATAATGTCAAGGAGTAAGTTTAAGGCTAGATTAAAGACCAACGGCAACGCAAGCCAGGATGAAGTTTTGGGTTCAGGTAGGGGCTAGCGTTAACTGCAGAGTTAGGGTTTAAGGTAGGGGTATGGTCAAGAGTAGGGTAACTGTTCAGTATCGGGTCAGCTTTGGTTATGTAGCTCCACCTGAAGTTAACAAACCCCAGCCACCTATAATACGGTACCGGTGGTAATAGGGGTTTTTATAGGTGGAGCCGGGGGACGCACAGGCGACGAGGTCAAGTAGTTGTATGCAAAATAAAAAATATTGTTGATGCGTGGTTGTAGTGTGAGTGGTTGATAAATAGTTGCCCTAACCCCTAAGCCTGGCCCCCAACCCCTAACTCTACCCCTGACCCCAACCCCAATATTATTACGTCCATCAGGTGGGGTTACATAACCACTTCATACCCAGTTTTATATTAAGTTTATCGTTGGGACACGGTAAAATTTTGCCCTTTCTAGAATTATGCCCAAGTCCAACTTTATTGCTTAGGCAGGGCGTTCCTACATCCATATCCTGTTTGGACGTCCACATAAGTCAGTCCTACCCACGGATATGTGCGTGTCGGTTGGCTGGATAGAGATGAGATTTGGTGCTGTGGCTGACATGGCATTTAACGAGTGACGTGCCGTAGTCCACCACGACAACAGTGACCCAGGCCAACAGGGAGTGATGCACGCTGTGGAATGAGTGTAGGAAGCCTCTCGGCAACGCTATTGTAGAAAGATTACGTTTATCATTTTTTTTCATTTGATGAAGAATTTACTTACTGCAGGGTTTGTTAATGAACGTCCGTGTTCTCCAGCAATTATTACACATGTGTCGATGCTACGGACGGCTTGTTTCTCCGGAGATTATGTTCCGTACGGCAGTAAGTGTTCAAATATGATTCAAGCTGCTGTCTCACTGAAAAACCCTAATAACTCACTTCCTGGATAATAGCCTTCAGAAGGGTTATATTATTGAGGTTTTTGTATCCATAACCTGCAAAATTTATGTTTTTGGTAAGTTGCCTGAGGATAGCGGAGACGAGAAAGCAGTCATGGACACCTCAAGGAAATCACAATATTCCAGCGTCTCCGGGAAGCGCAAGGTAGTGTTGCGAGTAAAGCCTTTTTCAAACGTAGAAGAATGCAGACTTACAACTATATTTGCTGTTTGTATTGCAATTTTAAGCCGTTACCCGACGCTGCAACATGTAAAACTATGGAAACCTTCATTATTGAGACGCTCCTAGTCACGATCTGGGGCAAAATATTTTCCACCGTCAGATGGGAAGGACATAAATTAAATAAAATTGTTTTTCAGACGTTCTGCCTACGTGGACATGCAATATGCTCTTCCTCGATACAAGCTTTATCATTTTACGCGGATTTTCGCGTTAACAGCGCTCTCGTTTCCTTTAAAAAAATTTATTTTTACTTGGCTTCATATTACAGTAGGTTGATTAACACAGTAACTATGCCTAAAGTGGAGGAAAATCCCCAATCAGTCGGAAACCAGTTGAAGTACACTCACTAAAACGCCTAACAAGGATAAATGACCTTCGGATTAATGAAAGCTAAAGAGAAATAGTTGAGGTATTACTGCACTGGTTAGGACTAAGTAGTTTCTTAAGAAGAAGGGGAATGCCGAAACCGCGGGAATTAGTGTCAAATGAGCAAAATCATATTTTAGAAGTAGACGAAGCCTTTCCGTGCAAATAACGCAAACATGTAAAGCCACGCTTAATAATGCTCCTTACATACATTTGCACTTAAAATCTTCCAGGAATACAGTACGTGACCTATCTCATGAAATCTGATAACCGAAACTGATGCGAGATTTTCTAGACGTCTTTAATTTTACGCACTTTGTTCGCTCATCCACATCCTTCAATAAAATGTCCTTTTCTTGTGCAGAAATTGTGTTTACGTAATTATATCAAGTAAAATATCTGTAAATTTTAGCGAACATGGACGTTGGATTATATTCATGTAATTTCCTATACTAACACGTGTCTTAGACTCCGGTTTTGCATCTGAGCGGCTTTTTCATTGAAAGGATATTAATTTGCCCACGAGAGTTTTAATAAACAGTTTTAGCCGGGCTATAAATTTTATTTTAAATCCGATGGTAACCATGTTGATCAACCTGCTAACACAAAGGTTATTTTAAGAAAACCAGAGGTTTTATCAATTCCTAAATGTCAAATTAGCAGATCTGTGCGATTTGGTGTCTAAAAGTGCAGTAATAACGCAGATAGATTCCTTCGTTTGAGTGGACTGAAATTTTTTGCCGTTTGGAAAATTCTACCCGATGTCAAATAGATGACCACCACGAAATGGTCATTTCCAGCTTTAAACATATGAAACATTGTTTGTCGTGTAGTTTAGCTTCTGTGCATATCTCATTCAGAAATAGAACGAGCAAAACATTTATAGTTTCATCAAAATATCAGTATTTGTATGGACGCTCTGTTGTGCATTCATAATCGAAGAACGGAGTCTAAAAGTGAACAAAAACAGTGGAAATGGCCTCAATATAAAAAGAAGGTCATGTTCTTACGTTCACGGTAGTAAAATATTAGTAATTCTCAGGAACGCGAAAGAAATGGCCAAAAATGTCAAATTTTACTTGCCGCACCGTGCAAAAATTAAACGTACACAGAGATCCATCAACGGAGTGCGGTAATAAAGCACTTCTTAAAGAGGTAACTTATTAACGAAAGTTTTTTCATTGATCAAATGCATATTCGTTGTCGACTTTCGTTGTGGACAGTCATTTTTCTCGAAAATGAAGTTTAATGTTTGAATGAGTCTTCAAATGTGACCCAAATGACCATCTTCGTGAAAAGGAGCGCCCCAACACTCACTAATTCGATAAATGCCTTCAAGAATAATCTTATTTTAATGTTCTCAAGAGACAGGTAATTCGGAATCTGTCTTTATGGACGATCGGGTGAAAACACTGAAAATCGCGAAGTATTCAGTAACATTTCGAGGCCGATTTGAAACTCAACGTAATCCAAAACAAACGAAAAGTGTAAATTAATTTAATGGAAGAATATTTATCTCTATAAACACAAAATGGTACGTTTACGATCAAGCCTGTCAGTTCTAATTAAATTTATTAGGCACCGACCGGTCTCGTGGCATGTCACCTTATGAAAGCTTTTGTTCCTACGACGTCCCCATCGGTGAAATCAAGCAAAATCCAGCTTCTCTTGTTGAACTCAATCTCGTTTACATCAAACAAATAAAATGAAGGAGGACTCACTGTAAAACTGTTTTGGAGTCTGAACTCAGAATGCAGGCAGTTGACACACCGTCATATATGAAATCACACTACTCATTAAACGATATTTAAATGTAAACTTCACTAAAACACTGTTATTAGACGTTATTTTATGTCCTCTTTCATATTTATTACGTTTTTGGTATGATAATACATTCTGTACATCTAAAAACGAAGTTTACTAAATTGGAGCCATTTCTGACGTTTTCAGGATATTGCGCTTTTCAAAATAAACCGGAATTTCTAAATAACGCAACACTGCCTTTAACAATTCATTTGTGTTTTTAATGCTTTTAAACTTGTAGTTAATTAACATACAAATCGGACTCATGAAATGGTGTCGGTTTGCGAGCGATTGGCAATCATTCCTAAATGTCGACACATTTCATGAGTTGGGTCACTAACTGTAAGGGGCATGTAAAGTACAACATGTGGCACATAGTTAACTGCTGAAAGAGGGTTGCGACAGTTCTATGTAACTTTATTGTTTCCTTATTGATCGAGCTGTGTTTGATTTAACCAAGGAGTATTTCGGTTAATTTCACTGATAGAGACGTCACAGGAACAACGCATTCATAAGGTCACACGTTGAGAGGACGGTCAGCGAAGAGTAATAGCAGAAATATAAGATGCCATTGTAAGCATTATATTTTCTCTATATCAGGAAAAGGTAAGGTGTGGTTATGTTGCCTCACCTGATGGACTCAATACTGTTTGGGTTGAGGTTAGGGGCTATGATTAGGGGTTGAGGTTAGGGGTTAGAGTAAGGGGTGAGGATTAAAGATGGAGGTTAGGGCAACTATTTATCAACCACTCACACTACAACCACGCATTTATAACATTTTTTTAATTTTGCATACAACTACTTGACCTCGTCGCCTGTGCGTTCCCCGGCTCCACCTATAAAAACCCCTATTACCACCAGTACCGTATTGTAGGTGGTTGGGGTTTGTTAACTTCAGGTGGAGCTACATAACCAAATCTGACCCGAGACTGAACCGTTACCCTACTCTTGACCATACCCCTACCTTAAACCCTAACTCTGCAGTTAATGCTAGCCCCTACCTGAACCCAAACCTTCATCCTGGCTTGCGTTACCCTTGGTCTTTAATCTAGCCTTAAACTTACTCCTTAACTTAATCCTAACCCCCACCTTAAACCCAACGCTTATTTCCCTGGGAGGCAGTCGTATTCGCTCTTAGATAATTGAACTGTCATGCAGTCATTTATGATGATTACGATTTTAAAAAGTTATTTTTTAGCCTCCGACAGTCCCTGGTGGCAGCAGTGAAACCTCGGTGCCATCTCCGGTCGACTGTGCATTTACTGAGTAATAGGATGAATTTCATAACCTGACCTCCAGTATACAGCCACTGATGGCAGTGCCTGACCGCACCGCGTTAAATCAACAGAAATGGTACCAGCACTATGTTTCAAATATTAGTGCGAAAAAGAATTTGGCCTAGTAAAGCAACACAATGGTGTTTCGAAAATACACATTGCGCGTTTAAGCCTAACCGGTAATCTAAAAAGAGGGGCCCTTCGGCACCGATACTGTGACTCGACGAGAAGCCTGATTGGGAGGAATTAAACTTCCCATATGTTGGCAATAATTGGTGGAAGTTTCAGATAGCAGACTCAGCAATCAGAGTACTGACGCCAGTCTGTGCGTAAAAAATGGCTCCCCGACCGGGAGTCGAACCCGGGCCGCCTGGGTGAGAGCCAGGAATCCTAACCGCTAGACCATCGGGGACACGCACATCAGTGCGCACATACGTACGTTAGACTTCAGTTGCATGCTGATATACACGGACGCCTTCGTTGCGTAGAGTGCATGCCGGTCTACATGAGCACAGTCACACACTGCTGCGGGAGCGGTTGCTATTCCTGCGAACTGACTTTAATCCGAACGTCTAGTATTTTTCCTAAGCCTAACCGTTCCCGTATTACAGGTGGCTGGGGTTTGTTTACTTCAGGCGGGCTGTATAACACAGCAAACCTCGATCTCTCTCTCTCTCTCTCATCACCGACTTGTTCTTGCTTATAACCCCTTCCCATATAAGTGTGCTTGCGCGAGGAGAATTTGTCGGAAGCAAACGTGTACTCGCCAATTGGCCTTCTAGACGGAAATGTTCAAGAACATATTATTCCAATAAAGGGAAGGAAATAGTTTTGACAACATGGTACTGATATGACATAAAGGCTCTCGACCGAATTTTCACATCACAAATAGCAACTGGAGGCAGGATAGAGCTTTAATAATGAGGAATGATCGAAAGGTGCGTGACTGACGACGGGAATGTTTCGGCGGAAAAACCAAACTGCATTCTAATTATGTTGGATGCGTGGCAGGGTCTCGCACCTCAAGATCTACTCGTCATTCTTGCGTCCACGTGGCCCCAGTAACACACGCTCAATTTCCCTCCAACTTCGTCCGCAGCTTGGATTTGTGGCCTGCTGATCATCGTTAACGCATTGGAGACGGGAGGGGGGGATCAGTTAGTACATCCAGTTGCCAAGCAGGGCAGCTGCCCTGGCAGAATAAAAAAAATTCATTGCAACGGAATGACTTTTTCTACGACCACCATTCCCCCTTCCCTCCTGAGGACTGTAGAATTTCCAGGTTACTTGACGGTCGCCGTTCTGAAAAGCGTGTAAACTTTTGTTCCAGTCTGAAACAGCAATAAAACTTGTTTATCCGAGTATAAACTACTGGAGACTGTTGTTGCTAAGTGGAGAATGAACCAGTTAGCAGACAGCAGTAGGTAAACTTAATGACCATTCTCCGGATGAGAGTTACTGTTATTAGCATGAATTTATGTGGCTGCGACTCCATCATGCGCTCGAGTTGTTTACTAGGAGGCAGACACAGTGGCTCCTCTATGTAGCCCATACATTTAAGATTTGAACCACCCATCAAGAAAGCCCGGTACAGGTCGTGTTTGGCACGCGTAGACGGGTTGTCTAGCGTTGTCAGTTACTGAATCCTCCCTCGGTCGTTTTAATAGTTTCTTGTCACTGGACCAGGTGGGTGATTGGGGGGGGGGAGCCAGTGTGATGAGAATTTGTCGAAAACAGACTTCTGAATCCTTCTATGGGAACTTTTGCGGCTTGTCTACCGATTGCGCTATCGAGTTAACTACTAATTTGAGCAAAATATAAATGTGGACTTTTCAGATGCATTTGGCGCGGCTTTTTGGTGGAAATTTACTCACTATGACCGGAGCGAAGGAAAGTCTTTTCCAATTTACGGCCTGTATTTAATTAACGTTGTGAATAGACGTCAATTCCATCCCGCGAGGGGGGCATTTGAAAGTCATAACGAGCGGCTGCCACTGTTGTAAACATTTGATCTGCCGCTGAAAAAGGGCCTACCCGGGTATACAGAGTGACCCCTGAATATCGTCCTAATTTTGCGGGACGAACCCTCATCCATTACAGCGATCTGCATTTTTGGATGTACTTCGGAGTTTAGGACAACAAAATAACTGCTAAAATAAATTGTGTGATCGGCAAGGTTCGTCTCTATTTACGTAAACTTAGCCGGAAACGATGACCTCGCGGCTGTGCAGACAACTGCTGGAGCATTCACCTAGTTAATTCTATTTTCCTTCGAACACTGAATTCTGATGCTTTCGGTGGTGACAGTCATTATTTCATTTGCGTATTTTGAGGAAATGTTTTGCTTAATTAATACAGATATGTTTGACTCGGTTAAATGTGGACGCTCGACCAGACTCCACTCAAATACAATGGGTGGGCTAGCTCATGAAACGTCAGCCAAAATTCCGTTTTCGTTTCGAAAGGATTAATTATGAAGATTTATAAAAATAATCAGTCTGCGGCATAATTCTATAATAATTCAGTTGCTTCAGGATGTCGGGTTTCGAACGAACTTCTTTCCACCTGTATGCGATACCCATACTCCGTAAAAAATGTCTACTTAAGTAGCAAGAATTGTTCCAGTTGATTCTCGATGCCCTTAAAGATTCAATTATAGTTCATGCAAAACGTGCATAAAAATATGCATTCTTCTGCTCATTCGGTAGAAAATGACGTCTTCTTCCGATTTTATATTTGAAAGAAGGGTATAATTCGGTGTTTAAGTAGTTTCTAACTGTGAGATATTTTAATACCGTGAAATGGCCATTCATAAATCGTCATGTATCTGCGTTTACCAATGTGACTTGTAAAGTTAACAATATTGCCCAAATCCACTGCTAAATTTTATGAAGCCCATATGGTCTCCTCTAAATACCGTAGGGAATTGTTTGGTTTTCCGTACGCGGAAAATAAACGCCTTGTAGTTTGGAAACCCTGGATGCAAGTGTAACGGAAGGTCGAGTTCAAAATTATTCAGGAATTAGAAAAGTTTTTAAAACCGAATTATACTCTTCTTTTGAGTATGAAATTGGAAGAAGACGTTATTTTCTACCGAATAAGTAAAAGAAGGAATATTTTTATGCATGGTTTCCATGAAATATAATTGAATTTTCAAGGGCATCGAAAATCAATGAGAAAATTTCATGCTAATTAAGTAATCATTTTTTGCAGTGCATAGATCTTGCATGCAGCCGAAAATAAGTTCTTTCGAAAGCCGATACCGTGGGGTAACTGGATCATTATAGATTTATGCTGCATCATGATTAGTGTTACGACACTAGTCAATTTATCTTTTCGAAACGAGAACGCATTTCGAAATTTTGGTTGACATTTCATGAGTTGGCACATCTACTTTGGAATAATCAAGTTCTTTAAAATTTTCACCTAGAAGGTCGACTGGCGAGCACACGTTTGCTTCCGATACATTCTCCTCGGGTCAGTACACTCCTATGGGAAGGGGGTATAAGCAAGAACATGTCGGTGATGAGAGAAATCGAGGTTAGAGGTGGTTATGTAGCCCCATCTGAAGTAAGCAAACCCCAGCCACCTACAACACGGGACCGGTGGCAATAGGGGAACGCACAACATATACGACCCGTATTTTGTGAACCCTGGATGCAAGTGTAGCGGCAGGTCGGGTTCGACATTATTCAGGAATTGGAGTGGATCGGTGTGCATCCATTCCTGCATAAATAAATATCTGTGCTGGGAGCCAGACTGGCTGGCTGACGATTCGCCTCTGTCGGGGTATGCTGAATGGGCGCATGGTCGCAGCTAATGCAGCGTATTCTGCGCGTGGCAGGCCTTAGACGGGGACTTTCATGTCCGATTGGCCACTGCCTCTAATTTTTGATGAGCGGACGGAGGGCAGGGAAGCTGATACATCGGAACGGGAAGAGATGATGGAGGCCAGCAATGGGGAATGTACAGTAGATGTGCTAACTCATGAAATGTCAACCAAACTTTCGAAATGCGTTCTCGTTTCGAAAAGATAAATTAAGTAGTGTCGTAACACTAATCATGATGCAGCATAAATCTATAATGATCCAGTTACCCCAGAGTATCGGCTTTCGAAAGAACTTATTTTCGGCTGCATGCAAGATCCATGCACTGCAAAAAATGACTACTTATCTAGTATGCAATTTTCTCATTGATTTTCGATGCCCTTGAAAATTATATTATGTTTCATCTGCAACATGCCTACAAATATTCATTCTTTCACTTATTCGGTAGAAAATCACGTTTTCTTCCAATTTCATACTCAAAAAAAGAGTAAATTTCGGTTTTAAAAAACTTTTTTAATTCCCGAATAATTTTGAATCCGTCCGGCTGTTACACTTGCACTCAGGGTTTCAAAACTGCAAGCTGTATATTTTCCGTGTAAGGAAAACCATGCATTTCACTACGGTGTCAAGAGGAGACCATATAGTGTTCATAAAATTGGGCAGTGGATTTGAGCAATATTGTTAACTTTACAAGCCACATTCGTAAATACAGATACATGACGTTTCATGAACGGCCATTTAACAGTTTTAAAAAATCTCACATTCAGAGACTTTTTTAAAACCGAATTATACTCTTCTTTTGAGTATGAAATTGGAAGAAGACGTTATTTTCTACCGAATAAGTAAAAGAAGGAATATTTTTATGCATGGTTTCCATGAAATATAATTGAATTTTCAAGGGCATCGAAAATCAATGAGAAAATTTCATGCTAATTAAGTAATCATTTTTTGCAGTGCATAGATCTTGCATGCAGCCGAAAATAAGTTCTTTCGAAAGCCGATACCGTGGGGTAACTGGATCATTATAGATTTATGCTGCATCATGATTAGTGTTACGACACTACTTAATTTATCTTTTTGAAACGAGAACGCATTTCGAAATTTTGGTTGACATTTCATGAGTTAGCACATCTACTGTATTCTCAACTCAGTTCCAAGCCTTCCTCACTGTGCGTGGTGAACATTAGGTGCAAGGATTGGTGACTTAGAAGGTTGTCGATCGAGCGACGGGAGGAGGAGGACGAGACTACAGTGGCTTTTTTCCTAATGTGGCATTTATGACACTCTCACCTGCGTCAGATTACGGGACGCCCGCGAATGGTGGTAGGCAGATCTGAGCAGGCACTGTGTGGTGCGTTTAGATGCTCGCGTTCAATCGCCTCGAATTTGTTGGCTGGATACGGTTATATGGGCTCCGCCTGTATTTTCGGTGGTTTTGCTTTGTTTTGCCCTGACTTCCAGAGGTGTTACAGTTACGATTAATGGTAGAATTTTATGGAGGTCTAAAATTAATTGTGTGGTTAAATGTTAGGGTTTATTTTAGGGTTACGATTAGGGCTT
Source organism: Spirometra erinaceieuropaei (assembly GCA_902702965.1). Lineage (NCBI taxonomy): Eukaryota > Metazoa > Platyhelminthes > Cestoda > Diphyllobothriidea > Diphyllobothriidae > Spirometra > Spirometra erinaceieuropaei. The sequence goes on along the minus strand of CACRXP010000390.1, from coordinate 117,432 downwards.
AAGGTAGCATACGGAGACGGTAACCCCCTGGGATTTGACGCGAGTCCATCTGTTGAGTCTATTTTCCCGTACCCACCTAATTAATCTTGGTATTGGGAAGAGAGAATTAGGTAGATGCAGAGAAAGGCTACTTCACTTCAAAAATCTGCGTTCGTAAGGCGCATTTGCGTCGACCAACTGTGAGGCGCAGATGTTGTCACTTTTAACTGTGAAAAGGTCACGTAATTCAACTTATGGCCTCAGCTACGATCTCGTAGTTCCGGCGGTTAAAGAGTTGGCCGTACTCAAGCCTCGGCCTTTCTGTCACGAGTTCGAATCCCACCGAGGCCGTCGGGTTTTAGACGTCTGGGCCGACTGAATTATTCAAGTCTGTCAAAAAAGATCAATCAGTTAATTGAGTTGGGTTTTCATCTGGTTGATTCTAGATTTCGTGCTAAGGAAATCTGGAATCGTCATTCAGCTGATTTTATACCTTGCAGTAGACTGGGTAGGTAACTTGGTATATATATGTATACAGTGCGTGACCGATCTCATGAAATGTTGGCCAAAATTCTGGAACGCCTTTCCGATTAGGAAAAATTACTTAAGGGGGGTTGTTATACTGTTTATCATGCAGCATAACCCTATAACTTTTCGGACTCGCCAGGATGTCGGCTTTTGAATGCACTTCTTCTTGACCTCCTTTGGAGACCACACTCGGTAAAAAATGACTACATAGTAGCATGCATTCGATGGTCTTATAAATTCAAGTATCCTTTACAGAAATCATGCACAAGAATATGTTTTTTCTCATTCGGAAGGAAATCACATTATCCTCATGTTTTATGCCCGAAGAAAGTGTGTATTTAGGTTTTAAAAACGTTTCCCGATTCCCGAATAATTTTCAGCCTGATCTGCCTTTGCATCAGCGTTTAGCAATTTCAGTCTTCAAGGTGCATGCTTTCCGCGTAAGGAAAATCATATATTCCTCCATGCCTTTAAGAAGATACCATATATAGTTCATGAAATTTTGTAATGGATCCAGACTGTGTTGTACATTTCATGAGGAGCATTAGTAAACGGAACTGTGCGGTCTTGCATGTATGGACATCGCACAGTCTTAAAAATTTCATAATTAGAAACTTTTTTAAAACATAAATACACACTTTCTTTGGACATAAAACATGCGGATAATGTGATTTCCTTCCGAATGAGAAAAAAACATATTCTAGTGCATGTTTTCTGTAAAAGATACTTGAATGTATAAGACCATCGAAAATCAATAAGAAAAATGCATGCTACTATGCAGTCCTTTTTTTACCGAGTGTGGTTTCTAAAGGAGATCAAGAAGAAGTGCATTCAAAAGCCGACATCCTGGCGAGTCCGAAATGTCATAGGGTTATGCTGCATGATAATCAGTATAACAACCCCCCTTAAGTAATCCCTCCTAATCGGAAACGCATTCCAGAATTTTGGCCAACATTTCATGAGATCGGTCACGCACTGCAAATGTCTGAACAGATGGCTCCCGTTGGGGCGTCGTAGTTTAGGTGGTTTGAGCATTAATTGTACTGAGACCGTGTCCTTTCTGACGTACGTTCGAATCCCACCGAGTCCGGCGATTTTGTCGCATTTGGATAAAATAAATTATTTGAATTTGCGAAATGCAGCAATTATATACTTGCTGTTCAGCGACAGAAAAAGTCAGGCGATGTACTACTAATGAACGTCGGTTTGATGGTGCGCCAATGATCCGACACGCAGATCTCGTCGAGTGAATCTGAAACAGTCCTCGGTCAATTCAACCTCATGTCTGCCGTCAACAACTTTGACATATATATTTTGATGAAAAATTAGCCCTTTGTGTTGGTAAGTTTTCGACGCCGGTTCCCCAGCTCGTCGTCAGACGTGTAGCAAATGTGGAAAAACAGTTGAAATTTAAATATGCCTGGGAAAATCGATATTGTTTTGTCAGTGCTGAGGACGGGTCGATGCTGTGGACTGACGTAACGTCCTGAGTGGCCATCGCCTTTTCCATTTTTCATTGAGATTTGTGTACATGGCGTCCAGACCGATGGGCCAATCATCAGAGTGAATGATCTCTAAAAATTCTCGGTCTTCCTTAAATGGGCGGGGACCTACAATGTGCGTTTTATCCTAAGCCCAGTTTCCAGAGTAGGCATGGTGACTTGGAATAAGTGGTCCCGCCTCTTTACTGTCAATTGGTGTTCATGTGGCCGTGTAGAAGCAGATTTTCCGGTTTGGCCACAATATACCGCACTACAAGTTCCACATAAAATTTTGTAGAGTAAATGACCAACCCTGCCCTTAGGGTGTGTAGCGTAGTCGTCAGTTTGTGAGCCACTTGTATTTGGTGCTTCGTCAGGTGCCTTTCAACGAGTTCAGATACATTTTTAATGTAAGGAGGCGTCGGTCAATCTCTTGGTTTTAGTTTTGACGCCTGATCGGAACAGTCTATTTCCTTATCTCTTTCTTTTGATTCCTGCCTTCTCATTCATCGGCGTACAATTAGCCATTTCGGGAGAATAGGTTAAACAAATAATTGAGTTCTATCCCATAACCTTCGTTCTCAGGGCATGTGTCTTTGCTAACTTAAGAAGGGTGTTAACAGCACTCCGTTTGTGAGCCATAGGGTGGTTGCACTCGTAATGTAGGATAACTTCCGCGTAAGTGTCTTTGAGGTAAACTGATGTGTGGAATATCCCGTCATTTTTTCGCTGTACCAGGACATCAGAAAAGGAGAGTTTGCTGTCAACTTCTTTTTCGAGCGTGCAGGATATTCCCGGTAGTGTTGAGTTGATAACGTTATGCAGCGTTTCCAGCTGATCTCTCTTGACGATGACAAAGGTGTCATCTACGTAGCGTACCCACAATTTGGGATTGAATAATGGTAAGGCCATAGCCTCTAATTTTTGCATTGTGACTTCAGCCAAAAAGCCAGAAATAGGTGACCCCATAGGAGCTCCTTTCAGCTGTCGATAATATTCATACGCGAATGAAAATTTCGTTTCCAGATATAAGTCCAAGAGCTCAAGCAAAGCAGATGCAGGAAGATCGATGTCGTAGGATTGTAGGAGTTCTTCTGTGCACTGCCTTGCTAAATCGAGTGGTATGGACGTGAATAGAGAGACAACATCGAACGACACCATTGTCCCATCTGTATAAATAGTGAGTCCTCTTATTTTTTCTAGAAATACAATAGAATTCTCGATTTAATTCTCACAATCCTTTGCTAAGCGATGGAGTTTGTGGAAAAGCCATGAAGAAATCTTGTAATTCGGTGCACCGATTATTGATACTATCCGTCGCAATGATACTTCGGGTTTGTAAACATTCGGTAGTCCATTGATTTAGGCTATTTGTGGACTACCGGAAGTTCACAAACCTGACGTAACATTGCGACCGATGGTATCATTAATCGGTACAACCTGCTTATTATTGTGAACTTTCGAGGTCTTACAGTAGTCTGTTTGGCGATGAATTCCTCCATGAGTTCAAGAGTTCCGATTAATAAACGAGTTATTTTGGCGCTCATGCAGCATCTCCCCTACATACACAATTCTTTGGAAGCTCAAAATACCGTCTGTTACGCAAATTTATGAGAACCATTACCTAGTTTATGGTCTGGCGTATGGGCAGTGTAAAAAGGCAGCCAATTTTTTAAATGTGTCGCACAAAGGATGCAAAAATACGCGTATATTGCACCTCGTTACCCGAATGATGTTCGTTTTTAACATTTTCACCCGTCATCTGAGTATTCCACGTGCGGTACAGAGACCTTCATGCCCGTTGATGCTGCGTTAGGCTACTACACTATGAAATTACCCTCTCAGTAAAATTCAAATACCTACCTAGAATGTATGGTTTCGTTCCTATTCACGTAATGGGTGCAGCATTTCTCATTTTTTCCGAATTAATTCTCTTCTAACCAGCGAATGTCGTTTTCAATTATTCTTCTGCCTTCTTATTTAACTGAGGATCGGTTGTTACAAACTGCGTCACAGCTCGTACATTACATTTAGTAGATAATATTTTTGCTGTTGAAATTGCCAGCCTACGCCTCAAGGTGTACCAGCTGAATGCACTACTCCCATCTCCGTCTTCGGCGCGTTTGAACACATTGTCTCCCACACAGGGTGTTTGGTTTTCGAGTTCCTTTCACCGAAGTACAGGACGAGCCGACAATGACCGACATATGTGGACTTTGTAAAAATTAACAGTACTGGCGATCAACCGAGACCGATAGACCCTTTAATCGATGAACCAGTCTACAGCGTTTCTAAATGATCATTTTAGCAAATCCATCCACTTGTGAAGAGTGCCAAGATAGCTTCGGAACAAACTAGAGGAAATCGAAATTGCAGCGGACGAGATGATGTTACCATCTGACGTCGCCAGTTGAGTAGACAACTTGATCCTCGTATTCAGTACTGTGCGACTGGATCGGGAACTGAGAGCCAGGCTCAATGGTGGCCTCCTGTGAAAATGTGGTGCATTATGTGGGAACCGGGTCGTGTGAGGAACGCGTAGACGATCTGCCTAATCTCGTCTCTCCAACGGAGCCATATAGGCGAGGGAGGAGAAAGTGGGGTTGATGCTCTGTGCAAACCTGTCTCATGCAACCCTTCAAAGTTCTTCTTTTACATGTAGGCATAACCAGCCGACATTTGTCCCCAACCAATCATCTTGACTGTCTTGCCATCGGAACCTGGTGGGGGGAGAGGTAGGTGTGAAGTAGACGCTGCGCAAGCCGGCTTCATCGTTAACTTATGCACGCGCAAGTCTCCGATGCGGCGCCCACTCCGCAGAGCACACTCTGGACGTCGTCGCTTGCGACTGTCGGACACTTGCGTCCCGTCATATGACGTAATCCGTGGGCCCACCTCTGCTCTGCCAGATTTAATGAAACGCTGTAGCACAGAAGGCCTCCAGACTACACTACGAATGGTCTACTTCAACTCCGCGGGGACCAATTCTTCCTTCATCAGCCATTGTTATCAGCAAGTAACAGGAAGCCCTATGGGCTCATCATAATTGATATTTTGTGTCGGAATCTATAACGCAGATACCGGAAGCTACGACTCTCCGCGTAAGTAAATCAAAATTGTGTCTGAACTTGTTACCTCCCGAAAGGGTCACTTAGAAAGGCGCAACAATGATTTCAGCTCCCTTTTCCCAGAAAGCGAACCGGTGATCGGCGGAAAATTTCCATTCTTAGGGGTCCTTTTGATTCAAAAGGCCGTTTAATCACTACATGCGTCGGTATGCCGCTAGGTCATATACCCACATCAATCACGAAAGTGATAATTCCGATTCCCATAAGTCGAACCTCGGTAACCACCTACTAAAGCGAACCAAAGTGCTCTGTTCGAGTGAAGAGATTTATCGAACAAAAGTAAAAGTGCCTTTCAAATAACCCTTTCAAGACTTCTTAGTATGAGTCATCACGAGTTCAACGGCGAGCCCACCCCCATGTTAGAAGGAAACACAGCGTACAGGTAACGCCTGTACAGGTCCGATGAGAATTTATCGAAAGCACGCGTAAACTCGCCAAATACTCTTCTGAGTACATTATTCACACAGCCTGTATGCCCTACGGACTGAGTTGGCAGGCTGGATAGCGAGGGGTCGTCAATAAAATTCAATGTGCCAGTTGTGGTGCAGTCTACAGTGGTTAAACGGGGAATGTCTCATCACTCTCATATATGAACACCAGCTGCTGGTGGGGAGACGGGACGCCTCAGCCCAGGTAGCCATTCACACTGAACTTCATTGAGCTAGAAATACAGAGGAATCGCTGTAAGCAGAGTGTTTTGGTTGAAAGCAACTATCCTAAGAGAAAATATGAAATGCCGTTGGCGTAAAATTTCGTGTCGGGGTACATAATGCACGTCCACATGAAGAACTGAATAGATAAAACACCACCGGTATGGTGGAGGGCATGGCCACCCAGTCATCCTCGTCCTTATGACCCCTGTTGGGGTCTTGTTGCTGTTGATGGTGAAAAGTCATGGTCAAGAGTATTTTGTGGCCCAGGTGATGTGGGGTGGAACGCCAAGGTGCGGGCCCGATTGCGCCATCCACCTTCACTCCTCTCCGCCACCGGTTTTCTTGATTCTATTTTGACACCTGGTCCAGATGGGGGAGGAAAGAGTGCGGTAGATGCTGTGCAAGTCTATTCTGACTATAAAATAAATCACGCACAAGTCACCGTCCCTGCTCTTACCCTGCTGTTGAGCACACGGTGGACATCGTCGGCAAGGACGGCCGGACAGAAAGGCTGTAAGATGTTCGTGGCCGTCGAGCTAGAATCAAAAATGCTACACTTGGTAAGTTACTTTAATCGACAAGGCCTCAGAGTTGGCCTTGTTATCTTCTTTTCCGTCAGTTAACGAGGGATGAGAACAGGCTGCGATGCGAATACCATTGACAGTTACCATGCCAACAGCTTTCGTCGACTTTGCGGTAAGTTCAAACATGACGCACTCGGCCACGAACAGATCTAGGTTTCACAATCGGGTATGAACCGCCGGAGACCAGCAGGCCATGAATCCTGTCACTAGAGTTTTTGGTGACAGAATGCCTACGGCAAGGACGCCGAGGGAAGAAGGTAAACGATGGCTTCCAATTGGCGAAGCAGATTGCTGGCTAAATTGCCGAACTCCGTTGTCTTAGCGGAAAATGTCGAGACTTTCAAAAGAAGACTAGATAAACTTATGCTTGATGGTCAAACATTTACATGATATCAATGACTGGCATAACTGCTCTGTAAATATCTGCATGTTTTTTTTTCATACGTCTATCTGTCAATAGGGTTTTCCGAGGCTCTGCCTCTATCCCTCATATATACTGAATTATACTGAATTATTATAAATCGCCGATGGTCATAATCCGGATGCGGAGGTTGATGAAATAACTGGACTACCATTTCACTAGCAGTTATAGCGGGAGTGGCTCCCACGAGGGTAGCAGCCGCAAATTTTGGGGAATTAAGGGCCAGATATACAAAAAAATAACCGCTTATGTCTGACATATTCACCTTCGTTGGTCATCCGACAGTTCTCGCCCAAAGTCTCCGCTATAGCTTGTAAACAAAACGGAAGGTTAACGTGTTGTTTTCAGCCACGTGAACAGTACAGGAGCCAAAGCACACGGACAAGGAGCCAAGGAGTTCGCCTGCGAGCACATTAACAAACGCACTGGTGTGTTTATCAATAAAGACGGCGGTGGTTGGTGATACTCCATTTGTTCCAGAAAACAGACGCTCTTTCAAAATAACCACTTGATGTCTCTGTTAGCCTGTTGCTACCCTCAAAACATTCGCCAGCCACTTTCCACCGTCACAGCCAGAGTCAAACACTTGATTTTCAGAACCGACAAAGAAACGAGGACAGCATTCGGCTAGACCGCAGTTGGTAGTCAGGCCCCGTATTACAGGTGGCTGGGGGTTTTGCTTACTTTGGCTATTTAAAGGGGTTCCATGATCACATCTGAAACCTATTTGGCTTCCGTTCTACGTCTGAGGTTAGAATTAGGGTACCGGTTAATTGTTCCCGATTTTCGGGTTAGCGTTATGCCTCTGGGCTTAGCTTTTCGGGTTACGGTTAGGGTTTGAGCGTGCCATTAGGTTTCGGTATTACAGTTACGTTTTTCAGTTACGGCTATGTCTAAGGGCTACGGTGACGTTTACGATTTCGGTTAGGGTTAGGGTTGCCGTCAGGATCAACGGTTAACGTTCAAGGTTGAGGTTAGGGTTAGGGTTAAGGTTAGGATTAAGTGTAAGGTCGCAGTCCGCTTCCCCATTCCTGGCTACCAACTGCGATCTAGCCCAGCTTTCAAGTAAGCCACGTGCATCTGTGTGTATGCCACAGTCTGCAAGTTATTTTCATCTGCAAACAGAATACGGACAATTACGCTCTGTCTACGAGACTTTATCAACAAATCACGCCGGCCGTCATATAGGGACGATCATCCAATAAAAAGCCCACCTCTATACCACTGTGCAGCCTGGACACCAATTCCCCGTGACCTTGAAAACTGTTGGATGAGGAGAGCAAGTAGGCCAGAACTGGCCATCCCAGTCCCATTCGATTTCTCAGCAAACACTTCCCCACCACTGACCCTCGGCGGCCATGTGACCGGACCCCCAAGGGTATCCACAGTCCCCGCAGTTAAACCACCATGCAACCAGAACTGGACTTCATAGCAATTGGCAAAATATGCAGTGCTGACCAAGCATTTCCTTGAGAACTGCATTTGATAACGAACAGCGACAATTAAAACATAATTCGAAAGTGGAAATTCAACACGAACGATCTCATGAACGCGGCTGCTTTTAAATTCGCCCTCGGTGAGGTGAAGAATTGGAGTGAATATTTCCTTCAATGGCCGAAGTTGAGATAACAAGTCCATACTGCAGAAGCTGCAAACAGAAGAAAAAGATTGAAGAGAGACCAGACTCCGAAAGTCAGAATTCCAATGATGGACCATGAGAAAGTGCGGAGCAGCTAGCCGCTACCTGCCGCGATCAAGTAGCATGGCGTGGAAGAGGTTCTGACAAAACACATCAACTTAAATGTCGACAAAAAGTCATGAACGGAATTAACGAGGAGCAGTATGAAAGCTTCATTTCGACAAAAGGCATCTCTGGCACAGCGCAGCAAAACAAATGAAAAACATGAATTGATGCGGAAACAGAACTTTAAAGATGAAATGGATTGCTTATCAACGGTTCAGCTACCGCCGAATGACAAAAGTCGACGACGACAGCAAAACTGAGGAAAAGTTGTACCATGGAAAGCAAATAATTTGCCGAAATCAAGGTTAACGAGGTGGCATATTTGTTTACACAAAACCTCACTTTGGCAATCCGAATGCTGAGAAATGACACCACAATCACGCCACGCATCACCCCAGATAAAAGCAAAACCTCTCATTGGTTCCGATCTATCCTGGCGATGAGGCACACTACGTGGACCAACGCCAAGTCAGCACTGCGGTCCATTGACTAGATGTCAGACCACCGCTATCTCACCAGTTCTCAGACACTTTCGACCCCAACGTAGAAAAGCACTCATGCACTCTCGCAGACAACACAATGGCCGCTCTCCAGCAGTCGGCACATGGGTACACATGTCCCTGCGCTTGACTACCAGTCAGTTCTCATGTACTGGAATTAACAAAGGTTTGCTTAGCATATCAGGGTCGACAGTCGGAAGAGCCTAAAGATTTATGCGATGCGTCACTGATATTGTGTGTGGACAATCAGAAGGGCCGCGATAACAAATTGTAGGCCCTACATCCGTGTCGCTGGTTGAGGCAGAATTCGACTGACACTGGCATGCGCTTAATGGCCTCGTAGAGGATTTTGGCGTAAATCGCATAGATAAAGAGTGCAGTTTTCCTCCATGATATTCGTTCCTTTCTGTTGTCGCACCTTCATCGTGTTCTACTCCATCGCCATCTCCCGTTCCCTCTGCTTTCCCCAGGTATGTCATCTCCACAGTCTTTTCATGCACCTGGTCATCTGATTTGCCCTAACCCTCTACTTCTTCTTCCATCAGCCCCCGCCCAATCTGATTCCTGCCTCTCAATCATGATCTTTTTTACTCCTCAACATGTTTCGCCCCTTCTGGCCCTTTACTGCCACCACCACCACCACCAC
>CACRXP010000390.1:81967-101428 GCA_902702965.1 Spirometra erinaceieuropaei | reverse complement strand
TCATCCTCCACCTCCAATTCTTCCAGCTCTTCCACTCTCACCTCGACCTCCTCCAACATCCTATCCTCCTGTCCATGCAACTTCGCCTCTACCTCCTTCCCTCACCTTTCCACTACTACGCACAACCCACAGATTTATCCACAAAAAAGTTCCACTCTCGTCTGTGGTCGCGTCTGCCACGTCCACCCACTGCCTTCATTCGGCATCCTCTCCGGGTCACACAATTTTCCATCCGTCCCTAACAAGGAAACACCAGCTATCAGATCACGCTCGTTCTCAGGTCTAAATAAACACAGTCATGCCCTAACTAGGTGACGGAAAATTTTTTCACAAGGCCACTCAACGACCTTCAATGGCGAGATTTTTGTGCGCATTGAAGGGCATGCACCAGAGAGGCACCTTCAGTCATGATGACATCTGGTTCAAACATCTGTCTGTCGACTGAAGCGAGATAAATTTGTTTACAGCAAGGACATTCCTCAGCCTCCCTCAGTGGAAGCACCATCTTCGAGGAGATCACAGTGCGTTGTTAAATGAAGTGGCTGCATAGCTACCACCACCACCACCACCGCCGCCGCCGCCGCCGCCGCCGCCGCCGCCGCCCCCACCACCACCACCAGCAACCTGAAACAACACCACCACCGTCACCACACTGAGACTTTTGTCTTCGTCTGCGATACCTATAGGTGTCCTATACAGACATAAAACTACCTCCCCTAACGCGTCGGTTCAGTAATTGGCCCTGGTATTTAGATGGTCATTCTCTGTCTGACATTTGAATGCGGCTCCTGTCACTAAGTCCGACGCTTTTCGAAATAGCGCAGTGGGTGGGCCGACAGAGACTGCCTTCCTGTCCTGTCAATGTTTCAGATGCCTGAAAGGAAATTCGTTCCATTGCTCGCACGAGCGCTCAGGCAGCCCGACGACTTCAGATCACGCAGAACTCATCCTCTGAGTTACAAAAATGCGACAGAGAGAGCAACAGGGATGCGTGCATCTACTATTCTCGTGAATGAAAAAGAGACACTTATGGAGAAGTAACCCCACCATCCAGAAACAATTCTCCCAACTGCATGTCCCATAGTCCGACGCAGATTGCATCTGACTGAATGATTGTGCCGAACCATTATGTCCGCAGTTCTGGTTAATGAGTGCAGTCAGTAGCTTAAACCACTAATGCATAAAAACAGAAGTTAGAGATAGATCTTCTTTGCGAATACAAACAATTTCTTGAATGGAAATTGTTAAAGGTAAAGAAGATGAAGACCCGATCTCTGGGACAGTGGGTTTATTAGTCTGAGCTTTCGGTCTCGTACAGGAGGCCATCGCCAGAGACTATGAGAAGGCAACATCAAATGAGGGGTTTTTGTAGTCACGCCATGAAGGGGGGGGAGATATGAGTGCAGAGGGTGGTATTCGCGACAAGTTGCGTCCCACGCCGTCTCACGGTGGCGTGACTGCGTGCACCCTTGGCTGGAAATTGGGTCTCGCCCCTTGGCCGCGGGAACGGAGCGCGTGATAGCAGGGGGGTATGTCAACGTGCCTGTTGATGGCGTTGGTGTCAGACACCCAGGCCTCTAACAGTTCTCGTCCTGTCTTATTGCTGGCCCGCGCCACTATCCGCGTGCTCGCAAAGTTGAATTCGTGGCCTTCCTCCAGGGTGTGAGTGGCGACCTGAGACAACGGGTCGCCTCTCCGGACCGCCGTTTGTGCTCCGTTATTCGTGAGCTAAGTCGTCGTCCGGTTTGTCCAGTGTAGTGGCGAGGGCAGTCCCGACATGGGATCTGATAGACGGCGCCCGATTGTTCACCCACGTCTAGGCGATCCTTCGCTTGCATGATTTTTCTGCGCATGGTCGCTGTCGGACGGTGAGCGATACCCACGCCGAGCTCTACAGCGATACGTTCCATCGCTTCGGATACGTTCTTTATATATGGCAGAGGGTGCCAGAGTGTTGGCGGCTCTCCTCCGTTTGTTCGCCGTGGGCGCGTGCGGAGGCAGCGGCTGACGAAGCTGTTCGAGTATCCATTCCTTGCCAGTTGGTCCCGAAGATGCCGAAGTTCTCGTACTCGTCCCTCTGGTTAACTGCAGTGCGTTTTTACCCTCTGGAAGAGTGTCCTGACACAGCTGCGTTTATGCGCCATTGGGTGGTTACTGTGGTAGTTGAGAATCTGAGTCGTGTTAGTCGCCTTTCTGTACACCGTGGTGTTGAGTTCGCCGTTGGGTGTGCGTGTGACGAGAACGTCAAGGAAAGGCAGCTGTTCGGCATGCTCTTCTTCCCTTGTGAACTGAATGTCTGGGAAGATGCCGTTGAGCAGGTCTTGGAAGTCGGCCAGTCTGCTCCTTTCAATTATGACGAACGTGTCGGCCACGTACCGGCGCCAAAATGCAGGTTCATAGTGGTCGAAGGCGACTTTTTCCAGTTCCTGCAGGACTAGTTCTGCAACCAGGCTGGATATTGACGAACCCATCGGCGTTCCTTTGATCTGCTCGTATGTTCTGTCATTGAAGGTGAAGAAGGTTTGTTGGCAGAAAGCAAACAGTTGCAGTGAGTGGTCGATTTTTAGGGGTTTGTTCGTCTCGTCGTAATTCTCTTCGAGTCGTTTGCGAAGAACGTCGCGTGCCAGGTCCGGTGGATGCAGAGTGGACATCAGAAAGTCCAAAACCGTTGCTAAATCACCTGCAAGTCCGCTGATCTACAGGCTCCTTCCGAGTCTATGAGTGCGTGCATTCATCACAGGCGTCTGCAATCGGCGTCAACAGTATATGCTCGGACACCTTCGAGCCTTCGGTTGCCATGCCTTCAAAATGAATTTCCAAACATAGACGATAAAGGCTTTGCAATGTTAATTGAGCGATAGAATACCCGACAGAGGCGTAATCAGTATATGTGCCGGCCGCTATCGAAGCCGAGAAGGGCAACCCACGGCCTTCATTGAGGGCACCACCACCCGTCAGTTGGCAAGAGCAACTGCGCCCACACACAACCTTCAGACACGGTAATCCAGGCGTCAATCGGATTGGATGCTTTGACCCCCGGGAATTCTTTAGGGCCAAGGCGCCCTCGGGCACGCTTGTGGAGCAAGACGAACGCAATACGACTAAGCGGACAGAGTGGGCGACGGAACAGGGTGAGTCGGGGCGTAGATGGACGTTATTTTCAGCAAAGAGAGCTGGTGGAGAAACTGCAAGTCCCTATTTGCATAGTCAGACAATCGAAGGAATTTCGACGAAGGAGACACGATCGCTGGGACAAGAGCTTTAGTAGCCTGACGTTTCGGATTCCTGCCTGGACCCATCACCAGAGACAAAAGCAGATACGAGTGGTCCATGCACAAGGAGCTGCAGTATTCCTAGGATGCAGTCACCATGCTACCGCATATCTAAGAAAATTTACGGCCCCCCCCCCCCAACTTTCATCCGGGATCGTTGCACGTGGTGTGATGACTCTTTGATGGCCGACATTTGCGTCGTTGATTGCTGCAATCTCATCACGTGCGTTGGATGTTGGTGTGATGGCTGCTCGTCCATCTGAAGCACCGACCCTGGTGTTGGGGAAAGTGTTCACCTGTGCGCTCCCCGCTCCCAGGGGTCGTGTCTCCTTCCTCAAGACTGCTTCCTGGGATTCGTCTCTTCGCTTCTATTGGCAAACTATGTTACTGTTATCGCATGAATCCTTCATTGTTAAGTACTTTTTAAGACATCACTTCTGCCTGTGTTGGTGTTTACTCTTCTACCTGTGAAAGTACATTAGCTCCTTTCTTCGACCCGTTTCTACGAAAACCTGTTTTATTGTCTTGTGAGCATCTTATGCAGCGGTTTTAACCGTACGTACTTACTTCCCCTTACACTTTTAGGCTTTCACAACCTTGATTTCTTCAATACTCGTGACGACGCCCCTCTTTATCACTTTTCAACTCACCATCCAAAGATTCCATCTTAAAAATAGACCTCAGTTGTCTGGTTCAAATCACTCTGTGCTACTGGGCCTTCCATAAACTACTCCAATTCTAAACGCCCACCGAATTCAGGCGAATGTTCACATTCCAGATGTCTGTGTAAGTGGAAGACAAGAAGGCTGTTCGATGGCAGGAACCATTTCTTTATTTGTCTGAGCCTTCGAACTTGTGCAGGAATCCTTTGTCGGAGATGAGGGCGGCAACAGAAGGAGACGCCCACCCATCGTGTTAGGGGATGAGTGCTTTCTGTACGTCGACCGGCGAGAATGTCCCAATGACTTCCGTCATCCCTCAAACGATACTTCGCCTTCACCGTGTGTCTCCCGTTATGTGTCTGTGCAAAAACATCTTCGAAAGGTCTGTGGGTCAACAGCTGACAACGTCCTTATCGGAATCTCTCAATTCCTTTCTTATTTTGCTTCTGGTCTGACCGATTATTCTTGTGCTGTACATTTAAAAAGAAAACCCGTTTTAGATTTTGGGCATTCACTTATGATGATCGGTCACCGGGGCGAACAGTCAGCGTATGCTTGTATATGCGCGATGCGAACTTGCCTTCAGTCTAACCTGTGTATTTGCAAGTAAGGTTTAAGTCCGAGATACGATAAAAGTTCTCTGACTGCTCACTGAGATTTAATCGATCCGTGTTTCGTATGATTCTGCTGCGTATTTTAGCCTCGGGTCAGTGCACAATTTCGACACCTAGCCACACAGCAATGCATCCAGTCGATTCTGAGACGTCTTTGATGTACGGAAGGATATGCCACAACATAGACGATGTTTCTGGTTGGGTACCTCCGAATGCGAACACATAGGCATCGGTCTGGAAACCCCAGTCTGCATCAACTGGTCGCGGAGATATCGTAAAGGGCGTAATTTTTTTTTCTGTTTACTGTAGCGAGTCTGGGTCAGTTTGAGGAGTTTTCATTTACACCTACGAAAGGGGTCACAAGTTTAACTTTATTTATTCACGAGTTTAATCATCCAGGCCAGAAGCAAGACAAGCCGTGAACTGATTAAGGCCTGGACCTCCGATGAGAACTCAGCCAACTGCTGAATCTTTCGAGTTGCTTCTTCATTGTAATCAAATATACAGGAGAGGAGACACCCGGTAAATGCGAAATTTCAATTGACGGATAACAGGAGTCACTGAAAGTAAAGGTAAAATCTCCACTTAATGGACCAAACGGACATCAACATGCGTCAGTACGCCTCGCTGGCCAGTGAAACACTTCAGACTCCTCTAAATGCCAGCAGAGGAAAGGGAAAAAGTTGTTGGAAAAGGAGGAAGGATCTAACTTACAAACCTCAGTTTGACTATTCTCCTTTTTACCAGGACGCCAGCCTCCCTAAGACTATCACGTAACCCATATCGCTGCATGAAAGCAATCTTTCTCACTGCTTGTAGAACCAGATATCTCACTAGACCAGTGACTGGCGAGTCCTTTGGAGGTTTCTTGATCAGATCATAGTTTCCCGCGCAAATGTAAAATAGTTGTTTCAGCAAAACTGGAACAGCTTCACGAGGTGCTGGACTTTGATCGGACTCTGAATTTCGTTGTATTACTCCTAAAGTTTTCTCTGAAAGGCTTCTTGCCTTCACCCAGCAGGAAGCCCTCTTCTAGCGCTCCTGTGATGATGACATGTTTGTTAGCGTCAGGAAGAACATGCTGCAGCATTTCCGTGATCTGCTCGACTCAATCCTCCCAGATATACAATTTACTAAGGAGGACGAAGAAGTGCAAAATCTACCCTTCTTCGATGTGGTGGTCAGACGAATTTAAAACGACAGAATAGAGACACTGATCTATAGCAAGGCGAAGAATATCATGCAACTTCTCAGCTTTTTTACGGGAACCATCATGTGACTAACAAACGAAGCTGCGATAGACAACTCCTCAAACGGAAAGAAAAATCACGAGGACAGTTTATGCGCAATGGGATTCCCAGACCGACGCCTACGTGTTCGCACCCCGAGTACCCAATCAGAAACAGCATCTATGTTGTGGCATGTTCTTCCGTACATCAAAGACGTGTCAGAATCGACTGGGTGCATTGCTCTGTGGCTGGTTTTCGAAATTGTACACGGACCCGGGGTTAACATGCGCAGCAGGATCATAACAATCACGGATCGATTAAATCTCAGTGAGCAGTCGGACGGAGTGTACCTTATCTCGGGCATGAA
Organism: Spirometra erinaceieuropaei; assembly: GCA_902702965.1. Taxonomy (NCBI): domain Eukaryota; kingdom Metazoa; phylum Platyhelminthes; class Cestoda; order Diphyllobothriidea; family Diphyllobothriidae; genus Spirometra; species Spirometra erinaceieuropaei. The sequence continues at coordinate 95,284 of CACRXP010000390.1, read as the reverse complement.
CCTTACTTGCAAATACACAGGTCAGAATGAAGGCGAATTCGGATCGCGCATACACACCTCCGCCCTAAAGACCTCCCCAGGGTGAAAACGTCCAATCCACTTGACACGTGGATTACCTCGACGTGTTTCTACCATTTGAAGGAGTCTGTGGACGCATCTGCCCTCGCGGGCTAACGGTTGGTAGTAAATTCCATGAACGCCCTAGGTTGCTGTTCTTGGCCTTAATAGCGGTCTGCATATACATTGATTACGTCCTTCTCGGGTATTCTACCGCTTACTTAACATTACAATGCTTCAATCGTCTATGTTTGGAAAATATTGAGAAATGTTGCGGGACAGAAAGACTTGGGCGTCCTAATGACCTCCTCGCTGAAACCATCATCACAATGCCAAAGGGCAGTCAAAAGTGCGATAAGAGTGTTATTTGCGCTGAGGCGAGGATTTGTGCAGAGCGATAAAGAACTATTCGGAAAAACCTACGGGACATTCGTCCGGTCTCACTTAGAGTATGCAGTCAAGGCCTGGCGACCGTGGTTAAGCAAAGATTATCAACGACTGGAAAGAGTACAGGCGATGGCTACGAAGATGGTCAGGAATCTTCATCGTCTGCCTTACGAAACCAGGCTGACCGAACTAAATCTGTATCCTCTAAATTACAGGCAACTTCGCGACGATCTCATTCAAACCTACAGTATTGTCAGAGGCCGTGAGTGTGCCCTAGACTTTGATGAATTCTTCGAATTGGCCGGGACTGGCCGCCTGCGTGGTCATTCCTTCAAACTGCAGAGGAAGCTGGCTCATTCGGACGTCCGAGGGAACGCCTTCTCACACAGGGTCATTGGGGCATGGAACGGAGACTCCCTGATGCGGTGGTCGTTCCCGAAACTGTCAAATCCTTTAAGTGCAGACTAGATGCTCATTTGTTGAGAAACTACTGTACATATAATAATGATTGTTTTTGCGGCGGCAGTTTGCGCCTGACTCACACATACCGCTAACTTTTTAACTTTCCGCACTTGCTGATGTAATTGATGACTTTATTTCTGTTTATCGATATGAATAGGGAGCTTAAGGGCGAAAGCCTCATTCCCTTAATAAACTGACTTAAATTCTCCCAAAGCATTCATCATATTGGTTTTACTGGCAGAATTGCTACAGAGACGTGTTAGCATGCGAGCTGCCATCAATGCATCCACCACCTTCCTGCAATTGTACTCTTCAGTCTGGACTGGTTTCCACTATGCCCGCTAAGCAGACCCAAATTCTTCAGCATCTACTCCAGATCCAATGCCGAGAGGCGAGCATCGGGTAAGGGTAGGATATGTTATCCACTGGATTTTTGCCCAAAGGCCTGACAATAGGTTGCGCTATGGGTTATGCAGTAAGCGGATTTTGGTTCCACATAGTGACATCAACATGAAAGTCCCCCGATGTATGCTCAAGGCTGGGGTTTGGGTAACAGTTGGAATCGGTTGGTCTAGTTATTCTCTAAAACAGGTTTGCCAAGCATGCGCTGTGGTTTGGATTTGGGGTTGAGGGTAGGGTTAGGGTTTGACTTGAGTTGAGTGATATCCCATTTAAGGTATGGCAATGGTCAAGGTTACGTTTGTGGCTAGCTGCGGTCCCCCAAGGGGGTTACACACCATACCCTTGCCGAGCATCGAATTTAGACATTGCTGTGGCGGCATGCTATGAGAAGTGATGAACTGCCAGTTGGTGAGTTCTGGGAGGTACTATGTGTGAGCAGAGTATGGAGGGTGAGTGGGTGGGTGGAGGACGGGAAGTGAGGGCTCGTGTGCGATCTGCGGAACAAGACTTGTATAGGTCTTCGAGTTCGGACTCCTAACCATGGTTGCGTGTTGACAGGGCTCTGACTATGTGTGTGGGATTCCTTCTCACACAGAATGCGCTCAGACGAATGCTGCTTCGAATGACGGACAGAAAGATGGGAATGGTAATCACGCAAGTTGCCAGAAGCAGTGTTGAAGGCATGACAAAAGAAGGCTCGAAGGTGTCCGAGCATATACTGTTGACGTCGATTGCAGGCGCCTGTGATGAATGCTCGTAATCAGTCAGTCCAAAGCGGCCTGTATATCAGTGGGCATTCAGATGATTTAGCAACGATCTTTGGGCTTTCGGATATCCCCTCTTCATCCACCTGTAACAACTTCCACTCATGGAATTGTATGCCTTCGCAAAGAATATCCATTTCTCACGTCCGTTTTTATGCATTCGTGGTTTTAGCTATTGACTGCACTCATTAATCATATCTGCGGACATAATGCTTCGGCCAAAGCATTCAGCCATATGCACTCTGAGTCCGACGATGGGACACTGAACATCAAACGAAGTTTGTTCCAGGGGTTGGCGGCTAGAGTGAGGTGCATCCACTTACCTGACGCTATTGAAGCAGAGCTTCAACGGCTGCGGAACACACTTCGCGAGAACGGATACCCAGATAGATTTATCCTCCGAAATATTGGGGAAGGCATTGTAAAGCCCACTGCTGAGACTGGAGAAAATAAAGATGAGTTCATATGACTCCCTTTTGCAGGGGACGCAGCGAGCGAACTAGTCAGACGGCGCTTAACTACAGCTATCACGAGAGCATTCTCTGCAGCGAATTTACGCGTATTTTTCACAAAATCTCCCCTCATCTATTTGGGATGTAAAGACAGACTACCGTTGGAGGTCAAATCACTGTGCATCTACTCATTTACTTGCTTCTGTGGAGTGGGATACATTGGCCGTACAACGAGACGCCTGGTAAAGAGGATGCGTGAACATATGCCCGCCTGGCTAGACAGAGGTGAAACCCGATCGATTTCGAGTTCTATTCTCGCACATTTAATCGATACGAATCACCGAGTCGATGCCAAGGAAGCATGCCAGGTTGTCTATCGGACATCAACAAGCTTCTCTAACGGTCTATGCCAACGGATACTAGCAACGGCCGAGGCAGTGGCTATATGGCTAGCGAATTCCGTGTTATGCTGTCAGAAAAACCGGACACAAGCGCGCTCTCTCTCTCTCTCTCTGTGGTGGCCAACGCCAGCCTCAAGTGGTGACGACATGCTGCCTCAAATCCCTAATTACAGTGATGGGTGTTCCGTATACTCAATCCAAGAAAATCACTCAAAGACTCTCTTACCCGCCTCCCCTAGCTATAAGCGTCAAAACCCGCCGACCTCGTCGTGCGGGCGACGTGGGGAAGACGAGTGTAAATGACTTAATATCGCTTGAGACATCTATAAACACCGCTAATTTTGTACATTTTCCTTCCTTCATGTAACTGTACTGGCCAGACGAAGAATTACTGAAAACGCGTGCTTGCCAACTTCGCTTTTCCGGTGGAGGAATTGTTTGCTGGATAGTGGGGTTACTTCTCCACAAATGTCTCTTCTTCATCCATGAGGACAGTAGATGCACGCATCCCTGTTGTTCAGTCTGTACCACGTTTCTAACTCAGAGGATGAGTTCTGCGTGATCTGAAGTCGTCAGGCGCTCGTGTGAACAATGGAACGGATTTCCTTCCAGGCATCTGAAGCATTGGCAGGACAGGAATGCAGTCTCTGTCGGCCCACACACTGCGCTATTTCGAAAAGCGTCGGACTTAATGACAGGAGCCGAATTCAAATGTCAGACAGAAAATGACCATCTAAATACCAGGGCCATTTACTGAACTGACACGTTAGGGGAGGTAGATTTTATGCCTGTATAAGACACCTACAGGTCTCGCAGACGAAGCCAAAAGCCTCCGTGTGGTGGTAGTCTTGGTGTTGGTGTTCTCCTAAACGGTGGTGTTAGCGGTGGTGGTGGTGGTGGTGCTGGTGGTAACTATGTAGCCACTCCATTTGACAACGCACTGTGATCTCCTCGAAGATGGTGATTCCACTGAGGGAGGCTGAGGAATGTCCTTGCTGTAAACAAATTTATCTCGCTTCAGTCGACAGACAGATGTTTGAACCAGATGTCACCATGACTGAAGGTGTCTCTCTGGTGCATGCCTTTCAATGCGCACAAAAATCTCGCCATTCAAGGTCTTTGAGTGGCCTTGACAAAAAATTTTCCGTTAACCTAGTTAGGGCATGACTGTGTTTATTTAGGCCTGAGAACGAGCGTGATCTGATAGCTGGTGTTTCTTTGTAAGGGACGGATGGAAAATTGTGTGACCGGGAGAGGTTGCCGAATGAAGGCAGTGGGTGAACATGGCAGACGCGACCGCAGACGAGAGTGGAACTTTTTTGTGGATAAATCTGTGGGTTGTGCGTAGTAGTGGAAAGGTGAGGGAAGGAGGTACAGGCGAAGTTGCAGGGACAGGAGGATATGATGTTGGAGATGGTCGAGGTGAGAGTGGAAGAGCTGGAAGAATTGGATGCGGAGGATGAGTTGCGCGCAGTCGATGAGGAGGAGGAGGAGGAGGAGGAGGAGAAGGAGAAGGAGGAGGAGGATAAGAATGTGGGATCGGAGTAGAAGTCAAAGGAGTGTGATGTGACGAAGACGGAGAGGCGGAGGGAGAGGATGAATTTCACAAGTGTGGGATAAGAAGGTCGCGATGGTGGTGGTAATGGTAATGGTGGTAGAGAAGAGCCAGAAGGGGTGAAGTAAGTTGGGGGAGTGAAAAAGATAATGAGTGAAAGGCAGGCATCAAATTGTGCGGGGCCTGATGGAAGAAGAAGAAATAGTGGGTTAGGGCAAATCAGATGATCAGGTACATGAAAAGACTGTGGAGATGACATACCTGGGGAAAACAGAGGGAACGGGACGTGGGGATGGAGTAGAACACGATGACTGCTCGAAGAGAACAGGGGTAGAATACCAAGCTGGAAAACTAGAGTCTTTATCTACGTGATTTACGCCATAATCCTCTACGAGGCCATTGAGCGCATGCCAGAGTCGGTCGAATTATGCCTAAACCAGCGACACGGATTTAGGACCTACAATTTGTTATTGCGGCCCTTCTGATTGTCCACACACAATATCAGTGACGCATCGCATAAATCTTTAGGCTCTTCCGACTGCCGACACCGATATGCTAAGCAAACCTCTGTTAATTCCAGTGCACGAGCACTGACTGGTAGTCGAGCACAAGGGCATGTGTCCCCATGCGCAGACTGCTGGAGAGCGGCCATTGTGTTGTCTGCGAGAGTGCATGAGTGCTTATCAACGTTGAGGTCGAAAGTGTCTGAGAACTGGTCAGATAGCGGTGGTCTGACATCTAGTCAATGGACCGCAGTGCTGACTTGGCGTTGGTCCACGTAGTGTGCCTCATCGCCAGGATAGATGGGAACCAATGAGAGGTTTTGCTTTTATCTGGGGTGATGCGTGGCGTGATTGTGGTGTCATTTCTCAGCTTTCGGATTGCCAAAGTGAGGTTTTGTGTAAACAAATATGCCCCCTCCTTTATCTGCCTACATCTAGGTAACTTTCTGCCCTGTGATTCAGCTTTTATGTCTTTATTTCACACAATTATTTTTCTTTCATGATGCCGCTTTTCGTCCATGCTGTGTTCGTCGTCGACTTTTGTTAACCGTCTACTGTTGAACATGCCTCAAAATCTGTGCCAGAGACGCTAGTTATCCGAAGTAAGCCTTCTTTATGATTGTCGTGAATTCGGCTCTATTTTTCCGCCCTAAGGCAGGATGTGGCGAGTGTGTTCCGTAAAAAAAACTACCAGTGTGCTCCCTCTATCATTGTGTGTTCCCGGTCGCGACCGACAGAACAGCGAGCCCGTTACTCAGTAGTTAGGACGCTGGAGTCTAACGAACAGGTCGCGGGATCGATTTCCATGTGTTAACCACCTCGGCTGTGGGTATGGCTAGCTGATGACGGCGAATAAGGCAGAAATGATCGTTACAGTCTCCGTTGTCATTGTCGGTAATTATATTCTTCTCGCTTCAGCTCTTCTCTGCTTTACATGCAGAACTCGCGGCTAGATCGCAGTTGGTAGCCCGGACCCGCATTACAGGTGGCTGGGGGGTTTTTTACTGGGGTTATTTGGTGGGGGTTCATAATCACATCTGACCCATTTGTCTTCCGTTTTACGTTTGAGGTTATGAGTAGGGTACCGGTTAATGGTTTCCGATTTTCCGGTTAGGGTTATACATTTAGGCTTAGGTTTTCGGGTTGTGGTTAGGGTTTGAGCGTACGAATATGTTTCAGTATTACGATTATGCTTCTCAGTTACGGCTATGCCTAAGGGCTACGGTTACGTTTACGATTTTGGCTAGGGTTAGGGTTAGGGTTACCGTTAGGGTTAACGGTTAACGGTAACGGTTGAGGCTAGGGTTAGGGTTAAGGTTGGGATTAAGGTTAAGGTCGCCGTCCGCTTTCCATTCCGGGCTACCAACTGCGATCTAACCGAACTCGTTTCCACAGATGACGTCTTCTCCGACCATTTTCCTCAAAATATCTGGGGAACATTCAAACCGTGTGGCAGACTGAGCAGATTTGGAAGGACACGTGCTGGTAAAATATTTACCCAGCCTGTTGCTCGCTCCTTAGTGGCTGCTAAACTCCAAATCCCAGATTGAGAGGGTGAGTTTGAATGTACGGACTGTTTGTGCAAAAATAGCGCTGTCACCTTGAGAGTCCGGCCTTAATCCGATCCTAACTTTAGCACGGGAGCCTGTCTCCGTCACATGCTCACACCTCTTTCACGCAATACTACTTGATCGCAGCAAGATGGACTAGGTTAGTCAAATGTCCTCTATGCAGTTTGCTACTTCTGGCTTGTACAGGCCTCATCAGTGGAATTATGGCTTTTGGAGCCTTGACTGCCTTTAATCTTTCCTTTCTGTTCTGTCAACCATGTGATTTGATATGTCGAGCGTCTGAGGTGTGGATTTGTTACCTCATCGAGGGACGCAAAGAGTCCGTGTGTACTTCTTGAAGGCAATATTTACCCCAGTTTCCAACCTCACCGCGGACGAATTTAAAAGCAGTTGCGTTCATAAACACATTTGTTTGGAGTTATTACCTCTGGATTATGTTTTGACAGCAAGGGCTCGTTGTCAAAGTTTAAGGGAACGGTCAGTCAGCATTATGTACCTTGCCAATTGATGTGACGCACAATAATATATTCTGGTTGCTTGGTTGTCCGGCCACATGATGTTTGATTCTGGCTGTTTAAAGTAATTTAATGAAAAGTGGCTGGCGAATTCTTTGAGGGCATTAACAAGCTAACAGTGACACCAAGTGGGTCCTTTGAAAGAGTGGCTGTTTTTTAGAATAAATGGAGCATATGCCGCCGCCTCAGCTATTATGGATAAACACACAGTGCGCGCAGGCGAATTCTGTGGGTGTGTCCGTGTGCTTTGGCTCTGAGGCTGTTCACGTGGATGAAAACAACATTTTAGCCTTCCGCTTTGTTTACAGACTGTAGCGTAGACCTTGGGTGATAGAGAAAGAACTGTCTGATAACCAACGGAGTTCCATGCTGGCTGGCAGCGCAAACTTGTTTGTAGCCTTTAGGAAATCGCGATAATTTACCGGCTGACACAAGTACACACACGTGTGCCACACAACATTTGTTGCTCGCGATGATAGATTTTGCGTTTCATCTACCAAACTCCCTCCTCCCCCCACCCACCTGCCGCCAATATGAAGACAGAGCCAAGGAGTCCGTGCGCAGGTTTTTTGGGTCAAGCAGCCCCTATACGCGTGCCTCACACACGCTCGGTCAGCGCACAGCACACCAGGATTTCACTCAGTCAACGAAGGTAAGGATGGCTCGGTTTCCAACTGACCGCAACTGTCATTGGAGACCACAGTTATCGCAGCCTGTCCCTCCGTCCTGAATGGAAGCTCCGGTCATTCCCTCAGTTGGTACTCTTCAAAGCCACGGATGTTAGATCACTGTGATAATCTGAAAGGGTGCCCTGCTGTTTATATCTGAAACTCTGCGCTGAGTGCCCTTGATACGGAGTCCCTAATGTTCATCTCTCCCTCCCGCTTCGCTATCGCAAACACAATCTCTCTCTCTCTCTCCGTGCCGGTCAGTCATCTGATGTGTGACCTGGTCTCATTGGCTGACAGAGCTAGACAGTCCATCTCCCCGTGCCACATGCGATCACACAAAACACCCGAATTTCACACAAGGGGTACGGAAGGCTCTACTCACCCCTCCCTCTGCCTAATAGCCCTTTGATGCCATATCAGGACCGAACCCTCGAGCCTGCCTCTCATTTCACCAATCGGCCACCTAACACTAACACATACAAGGCCGATTGGGCAAGATCTTACTTCGTAACCGTACCTGTGAGGGGTTGGTGTTAGGCGTTAGGGGTCAGGGTTAGGAGTTAAGGTCAGGGATTAGAGGTTAGGGGTTGGGGTCAGGCTGGGGCTTGGCTACTGCAGGTACGGCTACGAAATAAAATCCGACCGCCGATTGTGAGGCCAGAGTTGTATTGTCATTTGGCAATCTTTCAACCCAGGACGTTCAGAGCGTTAAAAAAGATTCATATGCGTCGTATTTATTATGAATAAATAGTCTCACAGTCAACTTCACTCTCTCTCTCTCTCCCTCTCTCTCTCTCTCTCTCTCTATATATATATATAATGGTAGGGGGCGCTCACCGATCGTTCATACGGAACTCACTCGTTCTGTTGTGCCTTAAGGGCTCTCTCTCGAGCCCAACCAGCAGCCGCACAGCGACGCATGATATATATATAGGCAGAAATGGTATTACCGACAAAGACAAGGGAGACTGAAATGGCCAGTTCTGGCTTATTAGCCGTCGTCAGCCAGCCATACCCAAGCCCGAAGTGTGGAACACCCGAGCCTCGAACTCGCGGCCTGTTGGTTTAGAAGTCCACGCCTCTACCCACCGGACCACGAGCCCGTTGCCCTGTCGGTTTTCGATCGGGAAGATGCAATGGTAGGTGGCGCTCACCGATCGTTCATACGGAACTCACTCGTTCAACATGAGTAAAGATTCGAGGTCCTGATAAATTATCCCGTTCATCATATATATATGCTCTTGTCCGCGAGTTATTTGGTTGTCCGAGACGGTTTTAGCCAGCCAAACAACCGCTGCTGAGATCGGGCTAGACCAACCCATCTGCGAGTGCCATACACCACGTTGCCAATAGAAGCGAAGAGCCGAGTCCCAGGAAGTAGTCTTGAAGAAGGAGACACGATCGCCGGGACAAGAGCTTTATTAGCCTGACGTTTCGGATTCCTACTCGAATCCATCATCAGAGACAAAAGAGCAGAAAAGGGTGGTTGTTGCACAAGGGGCTGCGGTATTTATAGGATGCAGCAGCCATGCTGCCGCATGCCTATGAACGTTCACGGCTTCCCCCTTCATCCGGGATTGTTACACTTGGGGTGATCATTGCTTGATGGCCGACATTCGAGTCGGGCACTTCCGTATGTCAAGAACGTTTCGGAAGCTGTCGGCCGCCTTCTCGCACCACTTGGGGTTGGAGTGGCACACAGACCGGAGGCAACCATCAGGCGTCTGATCATGAAACCGAAAGACCCACTGCCACGGCTAGAAACGTCTGGAGTCGTTTATCGGATCTGGTGCAGTTGCGGACAAAGCAACTTCGTCGGAGAAACCGGAAGACAGCTCCGAACGAGAATGGCCGAACACGCGGCAGCGGTGCGCAGAAATGACGCCAGCTCTCAAGTTGCGGCTCATTCGACGAGATCCGGCCACACATTTAAATTCGATGAGGCCGAAATTCTCGCAAGAGGTGACAACCGAGTGAGCCGAGAGCTACTGGAATCATGGTTTACTGGCCCCCAGTCCATCAACAAGTGCAACGATCTTCCCATTCAATACAGCGTGCTGAGACTTCGTCTAGGCGGAGTAATTGGCCACGCGGGGAGCGCACTGGTGAACACTCTTCCCAACACCCGGGTCAACGCGTCAGATGGTCGAGCAATCATCACGCCAACATCCAACGCACGTGATGAAATTGCGGCAATTATCGACTCGAATGTCGGCCATCAAGCAATGATCACCCCAAGTGTAACAATCCCGGATGAAGGGGGAAGCCGTGAACGTTCATAGGCATGCGGCAGCATGGCTGCTGCATCCTATAAATACCGCAGCCCCTTGTGCAGGAACCACCCGTTTCTGCTCTTTTGTCTCTGATGATGGATTCGAGTAGGAATCCGAAACGTCAGGCTAATAAAGCTCTTGTCCCGGCGATCGTGTCTCCTTCTTCAATACACCACGTTGCCCGCAACGACATCCCAGTTTTTTTGCACAAAGGGTGTGGTCAGTTCAAGTCTCACATGTCTTAGGGTGCCATAGTGGCCGCGCGGAGAGTGGGCGTAAGTGCACTTTTTTTCAGTTGGATAATAGCGTCTATGCCGTGCTTACGGTGGTTGATGTGAGACGGGTTTGCGTGTGTTGACTGGTGGGGAGATGCGTGCTGATGGGGCCTAGTCAGCTAGGGGTTATTGTAAACTAAAATTCAGGCGCATGTGATGGACTAGGTCTGCGAGGCCGACGGGTGTATTTTGAGCCTTAGTGCGATTGGTTCGCAAGTCAGCCACACGTGAGTTGCATGAGCTGTGGCAGTATGAACAGAATAGGTCGGTAATTGGTAGGCTGTTATGCTGCTAACGGTGGCAATGTTGTCTGTTCCTACAACATGAAATTTGGTTCAGACTCCTTCATGTGATTTTATAAAAGGTGTCTATCAAAGGCTTGGAGAGCAGCGACGAGTCAGCAACGGGATGAAGGGGCTATTTTGAAGCTGTGGCTGTCTTTGGCTGAGGCTGCGTTGTAAAACAAGTGGAAAATATCCAGTCACCTGTTGGTGTACGCGTATCCGAACTCTGTGTGTGTGTCCTCAAAACGGGCCACCTATTAGATGCGCTGGACCAACACGGGGGCCACATCGGATTCTGGCAGACGCTATCTGTGTGCAATAGCAAATGCCAACATCTAAGGGGTGCGCTGACAGTCCCTGTTGTCGACAGCCGTCACACAACTGGGATCACTGCCACGCCCTCCATTGTTGTGAGGGTAAAAATCCTGGTCATTTGTGTGTGGACCAGGGGATGCGGAGTGGAGCGCCAAGGCCATCCACCTGCGGCCTCCCTCGTCTCCGGTCTTCTTGACTTGGTCTTGACACCGAACTCAGGCGGGGGAAGAGATGATAGTGAAGGTAGATGCGGCGCAAGTCTACTGGCATTATAAACCACCTGCGCAAGTCACCTTCCCTGCTCCCACCGCAGCTGCCGTGGGGCACGCGGTGGACATCATCGAAATCGATGGTCGAACTATCCTGTGTGCGTGTACTGCCCTCTAAACGGGCCACGTTTTAGATGTGCTGAACCAACACGGGGGCCACCTCGGACTCTGGCAGGCGTTATCTTTGCGCAATAACAAATGCCAACATCTTGTGGGGTGCTCTGGCAGATCCTGTTGTCGGCAATCGCCGCACAACTGGACCACTGCCACAGCCCGTTGTTTTGTGGTCAAAATCCTGGTCATTTGTGTGTGGACCAGGGGGTGCGAAGTGGAGCGCCAAGGCGAGGATCCGTCCGAGCCATCCACCTGCGGCCTCCCTCGTCTTCGGTTTTCTTGACTTGGTCTTGACACCGGGCTCAGGCGGGGGAGGAGGGGAGGGTGTACGTAGATGCGGCGCAAGTCTACCCGCACTATAAACCCCTGCGCAAGTCACCGTCCCTGCTCCCACCTGGTGTGGGGCACACGGTGGACATCGTCGAAATCGACGGTCGAACTGTCGTGTGTGTGTGTGTGTTTGGAGTGTGTAGGGTGTTGCGCCCTCAAAACGGGCCACGTGTTAGATGTGCTGGACCAGCACGGGGGCCACATCGGACTCTGGCAGGCGTTATCTTTGCGTAATAACAAATGCCAACATTTGCGGGGTGCGCTGGCGGACCCTGTTGTCGGCATTCGTCGCACAACTGGACCACATTCTCCACCCCATTGTTTGGTGGTCAAAATCCTGGTCATTTGTGTGTGGACCAGGGGGGTGCGGAGTGGAGCGCCAAGGCGAGGATCCGTCCGAGCCATCCACCTGCGGCCTCCCCCGTCTCCGGTCTTCTTGACTCTGTCTTGACACCGGACCCAGGCGGGGGAGGAGGAGAGAGTGTAGGTAGATGCAGCGCAAGTCTACCCGCACTATAAACCCCAGCGCAAGTCACCGTCCCTGCTCCCACCGCTGCTGCTGCTGCAGCTGTGGGCACACGGTGGACATCGTCGAAATCGACGGTCGAACTGTCGTGTAGGGTGTGCTCCAACTATAAACTAATTCACGCGCAAGTCACCGTGTCGGCTTCACTTTGTTGTGGAGCACACAGTGGACATTATCGGACAGGACGGTCGAACTGTCGAAGGTTTGTCCAGTTGTGGACCCCTGTAACGGTCGTAGTAGGTTGCCCAATTGCTTCCAGATGTTGATAATGCCTAGCGTCTATTAACTGATATCTAACTCTCTCATGTGACCCCCCGAAGTCAGACTCTGGCTAGAGATTACACCCCGGTAACCGCCTCGACCGGCGGAGCAAACCAGGTTAAGGGTACTCCGGATTGTTCCCACACCCAGAAACTCAGCTTCTCACCCCCTCCCCCTCCCCCCCCCACCATTTCCCTCCCTCTCCATTCTCCTCTCTTTTACACTTTCCACTCTACTCTCTTCGCACGCGGTCGGGCGGTCTTACGACGATGGCAAGATGCAACCACGTGAGCAGTCCAGGCCAATCGGGTCGTTCACTCACTAAGCCTAGTGACCCACTGTCGAGTTCGACAGTCGTCTGGGACGATTTAGCAGTCCTATTTAGAGAGAGCAGTGGGAAGTGGCTATAAAGGGTGCCCCAAGCAGATGTTGGGCTCACGAATTCTGCGCGCAAACCGTGGCTCGTAGGCTGCTAAACATGCGGTCGAAGCCAGCAGACGAGAAACAATACTCTCTCTCCTCCTTCCCTCCGCCCTCACCTCTACCTCTAAAGTAAGGTCGCTCACCCTGGCAGCCTGAAATGTTCGTTCCCTTATAGATAATCCCAAGAGCTACCGAGCGGAACAGAGGACGGTGCTAGTGGCTCGGAAACTGGCGCGCTAAAGAGTGCACATCGCTTCGCCCAGCGAGATCCAGTACATCGAACAAGGCAAAATGGAGGAGATTGGCGTCGGCTACACCTTGCTCCGGAGTGGTCTCCCGAGGACAGAGTGAGGAGACACGAACGTCGCTTTTGCAATCCGGAATGACATCGTGGACCTGCACGCCCTCCTGACGACTGTGCCGAAGGCAGACAAGCTGGTTGCCGTTTGTGACTTCAACGCCCGCGTCAGGACAGACCATTTTGCCTGTTGAGGAGTGCTGGATGCT
>CACRXP010000390.1:52619-80718 GCA_902702965.1 Spirometra erinaceieuropaei | reverse complement strand
TGGACGGACCACCGCTTCGTCACCTCTAAGACGAGGCTCTGTCTGCAACCCTGCAGGTGGCCACGTGGTAGGCGATCATCAGGTAAGTTTAACGCTGTTCTGGTGCCAGTCGTTTACATTTTAGCAATCAGTTAGCTCAGCACCTGGAAGACCTGCCATCTCCAGACACAAACACCTCGGTGGAGGACGTTCATTCGACCACCCTGTGTATCCTCGACCGCGCACGTCGCTAGCACCAGGACTGGTTCGACGACAAGGACGCAGGCACCAGTAACCTGCTGGCCGAGACGAGCAGGCTGCACAGAGCATTCCTCGACCCTCCAACCGAGGCGGCCTTCTACCCATGCCGCTGCCTTGCGTAGCAAAGATTGCGAGAACTAGGTGACGCCTGGATGGCTAGCAAGATCGAGGTGGTCCAGGGTTACGTCAGCCGTAACGAATCAAAGAACTTCTTCACTGAGATCAAGACGATCTACGGCCCCTCGGACCAAAGGAACTGAGCCACTTCTTAACTCCGACAGGTCGACGCTTCTGGCTGAGAATTTGCAACTTCTGAATTTCTGGACCAAGCACATTAGAAGTGTTCTCAACCGACGCCGCCATCGACCAGCTCCCCCAGTGGAACTCATCGTCGACCTGGATCTCCAGCCCCCCCCCCTCCCCTCTAAGAAATTATTCGTTCTGTGCAACAACCCTCCAGCGGGAATGCAAGAGGCTCCGATGTTATCCCAGCTGAAATCTACAAGCACGGCGGCTACCGACTGATGGACCAATTCACAACGCTATTTCAGGCGACGTGGCGCTCTGAAGACGTTTCTCAGGACTTCAATGACGCGACCATCGTTCACCTCTACAAGCGCAATGGGAACCGCCAACTCTGTGACAACTACAGAGGCATCTGGCTAGTCAACATTGCCGGGAAGATCTTCGTCCGCATCATCCTCAATCTTCTCAACGGATACTTGGAGAGCAAGGACTTCTGCCGTAAAGTCAATATGGCTTTCAACGACATCGGGGCACTACTAATATGGTGGTTGCCGGTCGTCAGCTGCAGGAGACGCCAACTCACATCTTCAGTACCTTCGTGGATTGGTGAAAGCCTTCAATACGATGAATAGCGAGGGACTGTGAAAACTCATGCAGAAATTCGTTTGTCCTAGACGATTCACACACATTATACGCATCACTGCACTCATCCTCAAATCACTGTCGACGGTCACCTAGGAAGTACACTTTCCAACAGCACAAGAGTCGACGAGGAAATGGTCCATCGGATCTTCAAGGCCAGCTAGGTCTCCGGTCGGCAGCAGAACTCCGTGTGGAATCGTCACAGCCTCCAACTGAATGGCAAACTGAAGAGGTACAAGGCCATCTTCCTAACGACACTTCTCTACAGAACGGAGCCTTGCACCGTCTACTCCAGCTATTTCAAGAAACTCAACCATTTCGATCTAGGCTGCCTTCACTGAATACTAAAGCTGAGAGGTCAAGACATGATCCCCTACAGGAGAGTCCTAGGACAGAAGGGAACCCTCAGGATTCCTGCTATGTTGAGGCAACTGCAACTACGTGGGAGCGGCCATATCGTGGGGTTTGAAGACACGCCTTTGTCGAAACAGCTCTTATTTGGTGATGTCGCCAGGGGTACTTGCCGACAAGGAGGAGACAATAGGGCTACAAGGACACTTTGAAGGACTCTCTGCAACGACTCCCGAGAGCCGGGAGAACCTCGCTCAGGAGGGACCGATATGTCTGAGAGGACCGGCTCACCCACCTACGGAACAAATCGGATCGCCGCCGTCAAAGCCGAACTGGAGGCTCACAATGCACAATTCCCTCGCCTCCTAAATGCCGCTTCCAACACGCCCGCACCGAAAACGCGCATTTTGCGCGCGAATCGGCCTCGAAGGACACCCTCGGACGCTATGCGCCAACATCCCAACAACGTCGACTACTCCTTCCACTCTCGCCCCCCCCCCTCCCCCGGGAACCCGCTGCTGACGGTCACCTCCGTCACCATCGCTGACGCGCCGCCACCAATCACCAACATCCTCTGCACTATCTCAACCTCTGCGTCGATCGCAGCGATTAGCTCCGCCAACATCACGACATCATGCACTCTCCCTACCGATGGGACGACGTCCGACGTCCCATAACCATCTACCACTACCACCGCCACCACCACCACCATCACCACCACCACCATCACCACCAACACCACCGTCACCATCACCATCACCATCACCATCATCATCATCATCATCACCACCACCACCACCACCACCACCACCATCACCACCACCACCACCACCACCACCACCACGATCACCAGCACCCTCAAATCTAGCAATGTGACCTCAGCCCACACCTGTCCTCATTGCGAACGCACATTCATCTCACACGTCGGTCTGGCCGGTCGCCTGCGAATTCATCGTACAGAGACGGGCGAACAATTGACTGGAGCACCAACCCACATTCGCCGTATACGCCACCACTGTCCACACTCTCCCAGCACATTCACACACAGCATGGGCCTACTGCGTCATATGCATGTCAACGTGAGCTGGATCCATCGCACTCCCGACACGACGGTTTGACCGTCGTTGCCGACGATATCGTTGTGTGCTCTACGCCAAGCTGTAGTAGGCACAGTCGCATGCACGTGCGTAAGTTCCTTGTGAGTGTGGACTTGCGCTGCATTTACCTCACTGTCCCCTCCTCCCCCACCTGGAGCCGGTGTCAAGGCATAGTCAAGAAGACCGGGGGCGGGGAGGTGGCTGACACGGCAGGACCCGCAACTAGGCGTACCACCGTATTCTCTGGTCCACAAATAACACTTGGTCAGGATTTTATCCACATATTGAGCAGCCATGCTCATGACCTGTGTACACAGCGGGAGCGCGAGCTCATCTACCAACAGGGAACCAGAGAGTTTCTAGCGCACACCAGGCTACCATGATCACGGTTTGCTAAATCATGACATAGCGGAGACTCAGAATTCTTGAAGTCCTGTCTCGACACACCTAACCCAACCGATGTCCCATCCCCAAAGTACGTAAACCGACGGCAGCGGAGACCGACGCCGTTGCTCCAGACCTATACTGCCCACAATATCCCCTTACATTCACCTCAGACATCGGCCCAATCGGTCACTAGTGAATCCATCGCACAGAGACTGGCGAACCAGTGCCTGGCGCACACACACACATACAGTAGGTGGGCTAACTCGTTAAATTTCAACCGAAATTCCGAAATGCGTTTTCGTTTCGAAAAGATTAATTAAGTGGGGTTGTAAAACCAACCACCGTGCAGAATAATTCTATTACAGTTCAGCTACCACAGGATGCCGGTTTTCAAACAAACTTCTTTTCGGCTGCATGCGGGAAGTACACTCTACAAAAAATGACTGCTTAATTAGCACGCATCTTTCTTTTGTTTTTCGATGCCCTTGAAAGTTTAATTCTATTTCATGGTAAACATGCATTAAAATATTCATTTTTCTACTTATTCGGTCGGAAATCACGTCTTCTTTCAATTTTATGCGCAAAGAAATGGTTTAATCCGGTTTTAAAAAAGTTTGTAATTGCGAGATTTTTTAATACCGTGAAATGGCCGTTCATAAAACGTCATGTCTCTACATTTACTAATGTGGCTTGTAAAGTTACTAATATGGATCAAATCCACTGCTACATGTTATGAACCCTATAGGGCTCTCCTTTATTACCATAGAGAAATGCGTGGTTTTCCGTACGCGGAAAATATACGGCTTGTATTTTTGAAACCCTGAATCCAAGTGTAGCGGCAGGTGGAGTTCAAAATTATTCGGGAATTGAAAAGAGTTTTCTGAAACCGAATTAAACCATTTCTTTGCGCATAAAATTGAAAGAAGACGTGTTTTCCGACCGAATGAGTAGAATAGTGAATATTTTAATGCGTTTTCCATGAAATAGAATTAAACTTCTAAGGGCATCGAAAATCAAAGAGAAAGATGCATGTTATTTAAGCAGTCATTTTTTGCAGAGTGTAGTTCCCGCATGTAGCCGAAAAGAAGTTTGTTTGAAAGCCGGCATCCTGTGGTAGCTGAAATGTAATAGAATTATGCTGCACGGTGATTGGTTTTACAACCCTGCTTAATTAATCTTTTCCAAACGAAAACACATTTCGGAATTTCGGTTGACATTTCACGAGTTAGCTCACCTGCTGTGCCCTCGCCGCACCCGCCTCAGCTGCCCTCATTGCTCCTGGATATCCAACCACCGCATGGGCGAACTAGGTCACATGCGCATCTGTGAAAACCTGCTGTAGACAACCGCCGGCTATACCACACTACCACACTCTCCCGCCAACACCTGCACCACACAACGTAAGGCACTCAACTGACACCTCTCTGGCAAGTGAGAAGTGTGCGTCTCGGCCTCTTCTGCATGTGGCTCCTCTGCCGAATATGAAGTCCAAATCTGAGATTATCACGTTGCGCCTCAACTCAGTCAGCCAAATTGTGTGCGTTTGCATGTAGAGTGGCGGGCTGATGAGGTGAGATTCAGGCAGCCACGGTTCATTCTTAACTCGACCTCTGGCACTCCCACACTTGTGCGGAATAGGTGTGTGTGTATGGTTAGTGCCTCCTAGTCAATGATTGGTTGATTATTCAGCCTTTGAATTTTGATGGCCCAGGCAAATGCAGGGTGCGTTTCGCCCTTCCGGCTTTAAGGACTGTATGCGGTTGCTATGCCGTGATTCAGCAAAGCATGGCACTCATAGCCCAGAGTGCGCTGGTACTTGTCTGGCTCATATATACGCTTTCGCACCCGCTGTATAGATAGGTCCTGTTCATAGTGACTTATTTCACCCGTCTCTTTCTGGCTCATTGTCGTTTCAAAAGACGAAGGTGTGATCATTGGATCAAGAAATTTATGGGCCTGACGTCTCGGGTTCTCACTCGAATCCGACATCAGAGACAGTCTCAGATAAGGATAATGGTGGCGCAAGGAGTGCAGTGTTTATAGCACGTGGCTGCCGTGGGACCATATGCGCACTGTAATTAACAGCTCTCGCAATCACAGCTTGGGTCATAATTGATGCGGTGGTGGCTTGTCAGCCCGCGTCCGAGTAGTTAATGGCCGCGATTTCGTCATCCGTGCTGGATGCTGGTGTGACGATCGCTCGACCCACTGTCGCGGTAGAAAACGTCTGGAATCGTTTATCGGATCTGGTGTAGTTGCGGACAAAGCAACTACGTCGCAGAAACTGGGAGATTACTCCGTACGCGAATTGCCGAGCACGCAGCAGCGGTGAGGCGGGGAGACGCTAGCTCTCAGGTGGCGGCACACTCGACGGGACCCGGTCATAATTTCAAATTTCAAGAGGCCGAAATCCTCGCAAGGGGTGACAACCGCGTGAGCCGCGAGCTGCTCGAGTCATGGTTCTCAGGCCCGCAATCCATCAACAAACACAATGACCTCCCGGTGGCCTATTCCGTTTTGCGATTTTCCCTGGGCAGGAGAATCAGTCACGTGGGGAGGGCGCGGGTGAGCAATTATCACGGTGACAGTGAGCCAGTTTGCCGAGCAATCGTCACACCAGCATCGAGCACGGATGACGAAATCGCGGCCATTAACTACTCGGACGCGGACTGAAAAGCCACCACCGCATCAATTATGACCCCAGATGTGATTGCGGGAGCTGTTAATTACAGTGCGCATATGGTCGCACGGCAGCCACGTGCTATAAATACTGCACTCCTTGCGCCACCATTACCCTTATCTGCGACTGTCTCTGATGTTGGATTCGAGTGAGAATACGAAACGTCAGGCCAATAAATTTCTTGATCCAGTGATCACATCTTCGTCTTCTGAACTACTACCTGGAACTCGCCTGTTCGCTTCTATCACTGTTATTTGCTGGTAGAATCCTAGCCAATTGTTTGTTGTGGACTAGAGTGTGTGGTAGTACGCCTAGGTGCGGTCCTTGTCTGCGTGTCCTCTCCCGCCTCCAGCCTTCCCGAATGTGTCTTTACACCGGGTCCAGGTGTGGAGGAGAGAGTGCGGTAGATGCATCGCAAGTCTATTACCACTATAAACTAATTCACACACAAGTCACCGTCTCTGCACCACCTTTCTCTGGGGCACATGGTGGGCATTGTCGACAACGACGGTCGAATTGTCGTTTCATGTATCTATGTATGTTTACCCCCCAAATGAACCACGTGGTAGATGCGCTTGTCCAACACGGGGACCATATCGGATCCCGGTAGTCGTTATCGAAATGTGCACCATAACAAACGGCAACATCTGGGGATGCGATGGCAGACCCTGTTGGCGGCAGACGTCGCGCACACCGAGAATCCTCCCGTCCTCCCGCATTGTTGTAATTGGTCGAAATCCTGGTCATTGCTGTGTGAACCAGGGGGTATGGAGTGGAGCGCCAAGGTGCGGGCTCGATCGTGCCATCCATCTGCGCTCCCTCCCGCCTCCGGTCTTCTGGACTCTGCCTTCACACTGGATCCAGGTGGGGCAGGAGGAGCGAGTGTAATAGATGCAGTGCAGGTCTTCTTCTTCTTCTATTTATATAAAAAATGTAACCGTTCGTTTGTGTGTTGTCGGTAATCTCTGAAAGTACTACACCGATAACACTGCAATTTTGAAACAACCTTGCTTCCGCATAGAGCCGGCTTTTTTTCTGCCTACCTTCATAATTATGCGATGGCACGCCTGTGACGGGTAAAAAAGATGTTTTCTTCTTGTATAACAACGCCATCTGCTGACGCGCTGGCCTGCGGCCAAATGGCTGGCATTCACTCGGACACACGTACGTCCCCGAGCCACTTTGTTCGGCATCCGCCCAAACACACATGCGCCCAGAAGGCCGCGATCACGCCCCTACAGATACTTAAACATGCTCTCCCCTCTTGGGCCGATGCAATACGGGCCGCTAGGCAAACCACCCTTGGGTCAAAAAACTCGTAACTCTTGGGCTCTACTTAAACTTGCCCCACAACCCACATAATGGGGCTGTCATCGCTTCCTCTGGGATTCTCGGGGATGATGACTGGATGCAGTTAACACCAACCCCTCCCCGAGCCCCCACCTCGGCCAGTGGATCTCACATGGCTAAAGATATCTTCCGTCGACTACGCAAGGAAAATTCGAATGTGGATTTCATAGCAGACATCTACAACGAGGCGTTAATAATGATTGAGGACGTGTGCGTAGAAATCACGAACAAAGTTCTCAATCGGCTGGGGAAGCCATCACTAGACCGATCTGCTGTTGCTTCCTTAGATGTGGATATGCGCCGTGGGCAAAATACCGCACGGTTGGCCTTCTGTCGTATCTGCAATCAAGCATTCCTAAGCTAACACTGTAGCCGAATGGCATTTAGGATCAAATAATGCGAACTTTCAATAGGGAGGTTGGAGGAATCTTCTTGGATGTACCACAAAGGGACTGGCAAAACGTTCCTAATAAGGCTGATTGTGGCAGCAACTCGATCCAAAAATGACATAGCTTTAACTCTTGTGCCGTCCGGAATAGCTGCGACCTTACTACCTGGCGGGAGAACGGCTCATTCCGCTTTGAAATGGCCGTTGCACGGGCAGTTTATCGAAACTCCCGTCTGCAACATTTCCGAGGCATCCGGTATGGGAAAAGTACTGTATAAATACAAAATTACTGTACTGGGATGAATGTACAATGGCGCACAAAAAAGCGCTCAAGGCCGTCGGTCGAACACTGCAAGATTTGCCGATACAAGCGAAAATGCGAGTTCCAGGAACTAGCTGATCAGAAGAAGAAGAAGCGATCGCTGGAACAATGGCTTTATTTGCCTGACGTTTCGGATTCTCTTTTGAATCCGTCTCAGGTCGCGGCCCATTTGACGAGACCCGGCCACACATTCAAGTTCGATGAGGCCGAAATTCTCGCGAGAGGGGATAATCGCGTGAGCCGCGAGTTGCTTGAGTCATGGTTTACGGGACCTCAGTCTACCAACAAGTGCAACGACATCCCCACTTCATATTCCGTGCTGAGGCATAGGCTGGCCTAAGTAATTGACCACTCGGGGCGCGCAAGCCGATGAGCCAGATGGCCGAGCAATCATCACGCCAGCATCCAACACGGGTGATGAGATGTCAGCAATTAACAACTTGCATGCCGGCCATCAAGCAATTAGCGCACCAGCGGGCAACAATCCTTGATGAAGTGAGCACGGTTAATTGCTGTAGGTATGCGGTAGCATGGCGACCGCATCCTATAAATACTGCGGCTTCCTGTACACTAGCCCCCCTTTTCTGCAACTGTCTCTGATGATGGATTCAAGAGAGAATCCGAAACGTCAGGCGAATAAAGCCATTGTTCCAGCGATCGCTTCTTCTTCTGATCAACTGCAAGATTTGCGTGGAAACAGCAGAACATTTGGAGACGCATTGCTACTGCTCGCAGGAGACTTCAGGCAAACATTGCCTGTAATTCCTCGACCGACACCAACAGACGAAATAAGTACCTGCCTGAAACCCTCTGCTTTGTGGCACCACGTCCAGACGTTAAAATTAACTACAGATATGCGTGTCCAGCTGCAAAACGACCAATCGGCTGAAATACTCTCACGCCAACTGCTGGCAATTGGGAATGAAACGGTGTCGGTTGATCCGACTTCAAGAAGCACTTCAATACCTCTTACCTTCGGCATTTTAGTGTCGTCAAAATAAGAATTGGTTGAAAAGGTATTTCCCAGTATTCAAACCAAATATACGAATCACGATTGGCTGAGCGAACGGGCTATTCTTGCTGCCAAGAAAAAAGATTTCTACTAACTTAGCCATTTAATTTAGTCTAGGATTCAAAGCGAGGCAATCACATACACGTCCGTTGACACTGCCGTGGAAGCAGACGAGGCGGTTTATTATCCCACAGAAATTTTGAATTTACTTGATCTGCTAGGGACACCGCCGCACGTACTGCAATTGAAAATTGGCGTGCCGACTATCATGCTATGAAATATCAACCAGCCGAAGCTTTCCAACGGTACGCGGCTTGCAGTAAAAAAATCAATGCAGCGACATCGTGGAAGCAACTGTCTTGATAGGATCTTTCAAAGGTGAACATGTCTTTATTCCTCGCATTCCCCTAATTCCAACTGATATGCCATTTCAATTTAGGCGATTTCATTTCCCGATTTGATTGGCGTTTGCAATCACCATCAACATGGCTCAGGACTAATCTTCAGAATTGGGTGATTTGGATATGCAAACGGACTGTACCTCACATGGCCAGTTATATACTGCGTGCTCCAGAGTCGGCAAACCAGACAATCTCCATATCTGCACAGACAGCGCAACGACAAAAATATTGTATACCCACAAGCATTTCCATTTCATCAGACTGAGTCTCGCAGCGCGTGGCCGGGTCCAGCTAGTTTACTATAAACTAAATTCAAAAGGCAATTTGGCGAGTATACGTCTGATTTCGATAAATTCTCTTCAGGCCTGCACATTCATATGGCTATTGAGGTAATGAATTAAGAGATACGGGCAAGTAGGTAATCAAGCTGTAGCTCGGTTTGGTGGGCTGTATCACAGGCTTTTCCAACAGCTGCCACCCGTATACTGTTATCCACCAGTCCAATCCTATACGGAGTGGGCAAGGACACACTACCAGCTCAGACCACCTCTATGTGTATTTACTCCTTCACCTGCTCCTGTGGGCAGAATATATTGATCGCACGAGCCGACGTTTATCCAAAAGAATAAACGCACATTTACCAGCATGGTTAGGAAAGGGTCAAATAAAGAACATCAACAGCTCTATCCTCGCGCACATGGTAGACACAGACGACCGTGTAGACGCCAGAGGGGCCTTCAGAGTGATTCACAAGGTCTCATGAAGCTATCCAAAACTACTTGGAGAGCGCTTATTGGCTACGGCAGAGGCAGCTACAATCAGGCTACGCGGACCGGTCCTATGCGCACAGAAGAAGGCTAGATCGCAGTTGGTAGCCCGGAATGGGAAACGGACGGCGACCTGAACCCTAATCCCAACCTTAACCCTGACCCTAACCTCAACCGTTACCGTTAACCGTTAACCCTAATGGCAACCCTACCCCTAGCCGAAATCGTAAACGTAACCGTAGTCCTTAGACACAGCCGTAACTGAGACGCCTAACCGTAATACTGGAACCTATTCGTACGCTCAAACCCTAAACATAACCCCAAAACCGAAGCTTAAAGGCATAACCCTAACCGGAAAATCGGAAACCATTAACTGGTACCCTAATCCTAACCTCAAACGTAAAACGGAAGCCAAATGGATCAGATGTGATTATGTACCCCCACAAAATAACCCCAGTAAACAAACCCCACAGCCACCTGTAATGCGGGTCCGGGCTACCAACTGCGATCTGACTCAGAAGAACTTCATATAGGTCCCACAGTTGCCATGACTTAAAGCCACCAAGTTAGCACGCCGCATATAATTACCCTCGCCGGGACCTACCTCCTTTCTCGGGCTGTTTGAAATCGTGGTGTTTCACTCTCCCCCTCCCCTTCCCAAACCCGAGCTAGAGCTTGAGTATCTACTTGCCCGTATCTCTTAATTAATTACTTCAATAGCCATATAAATGTACAGGCCTGAAGAGAATTTATCGAATCCAGACGTATACTCGCCAAAATTGCCTTTCGAATTTTACAATGGGAATTTCGCAACTATAAACTAAATCACGCACAAGTCACCGTCCCTGCTCTCAGCTTGATGTCCGTTGTGGACGAGGGGATGTTGAAGTACACCTCGGCGTGGGTTGCGCCACCCCAGCCATCTTCGCCCCACCCCCCACCGCAGCCCCTTGTGCAACAACCACCCGTTTCTGCTCTTTTGTCTCTGATGATGGATTCGAGTAGGAATCCGAAACGTCAGGCTAATAAAACTCTTGTCCCGGCGATCGTGTCTCCTTCTTCAAGACTACTTCCTGGGACTCGGCTCTTCGCTTCTATTGGCAATGTATTTGGGCGCGATGCGCTCCGATCGGCCCGGCGATGGCAAACCTTCGCCCTTCGGGAGGCCTCTACGTATTCGCAGATCCGGTTTCTGCACAGGTGTCTCGACAATAACGTGTTACCGAAATGTGTTTCATACAAGCCACCGGTTAACACGGATTTGGTGAGTTGAGCAGTATTTCAGCACGGCAGAAGGATGATCCGAGTGCTCCTCCAAGATTGCCACGCGAGACTTCGTAAGTACCGTCAAAGGATTGACCAAGAAAAGACCAGATGCTGTGAGTTCATGGGTGAAATCGGTACGAATCTGCTCCGGCGGAGGATAGCTGAACAAGCCCGCGAACAGAGCACGATACGCGACGCATCACTGGAGAACAAATTTCGAAAACTGCCCAATCCAACGTCGCCCAGAAACGACAAACGGGTGCACAACTTGTCATCAAAGGAACTGAAGAAGGATCAGATGCAGGTTTTACGGCACGAAGCTTCATTTAACGCGGCTGACGCCAAACCTGTTAAAATGATTGCAGCAGTGAAATCAATCCTTTGTCAGACGGAGGCAGCGGAGGAGACTAGGAACCTCATCCGACACCAAGTGTCGTCTCTCCTGATGGCCCACAGGCCGCGGGAAGAGCTTTCCAAGGTCGAACTTGATGCGCCCAGAGAAATCAAGGCCGACAAAGACCTGGTCATCGTGCCAGCGGACATAGGACGCGCGACAGTTGTACTGGACAGGACAGACTGCCTTCAAAAAGCCAAAGGTTTACTGGAGGACCGACAGTTCTATGTCCCATGTGCAACGAACCCTTTAAAGGCGCTGACACGCGAAATTAATGCTACGTTGTTGGCCTTGGAGAACTCAGGTGCAATAACACCGACCGACAGACGCATGGCGAGACCCTAAGATACGGCTTTGGCCCGATTCTATGGCCTCCCTAAGGTGCACAAAGACGGCGCTCCTCTCCGACCCATCGTGTCGCTCAAAGGGACTCCAACGTACGGACTGGCTAAGTGGCTGTTCCGGCGTCTCAAGTTCCTGACCGCTGAGTCAGACACCACGGTCTCTTCGTCAGCACAATTCCTGGAGAAACTCAAAGGGGTAAGCATCCATCCAAATGAGGTCATGGTATCTTTTGATGTTACATCCCTTTTTACTTCTATTCCCCAGGACCTGGCGATCGAGACAATCGCGCTGCTACTACAAAGCAAATACAATGAAATGGAGAACCGTCTTGGACACGCCCAAATCCTTCAGCTCCTGAAGCTCTGTCTCAGGACGTACTTCACGTTCGACGGGACAATCTACGAACAGGTGAAGGGCACACCAATGGGTTCGCCGATTTCGGGATTCATCGCCGAGGCGGTCCTGCAACGGTTAGAGTCGCTGGTCTTCTAGCACCACAGACCGAAATTCTGGGCCCGGTATGTGGATGATACCTTCGTCGTCATCGAACGGGATTAGGTGTTGACATTCCAAGAACATCTCAACGCCGTCTTCCCGGACATTCATTTTACGATGGAGGAGGAAGAGAACAACCAGCTGGCCTTCCTGGATGTCCTAGTATGCCGCAAGGATTGTGGTGGACTAAAGACCAAAGTGTTCAGGAAAGCGACAAGTACGATACAAGTACTGAACTTCAGCAGTAACCACCCAATCAGCCACAAACGCAGTTGTGTAAGGACGATCTATCGGCGTGTCGAAACGCACTGCAGTGAGCCGGAAGACAAAATTGCCGAAATACAATACCTCCGACGGGTCATCAAACCCAATGGCTACCCGCGCAACTTCGTCGACCGGTGCATACGCAAAAGGGACGAAAGGCTTAACCGCACGGACACCAAATCTTGGCGGGCACTTCTGTATGTCAAGAACGTTTCGAAAGCTGTCGGCCGCCTTCTCGCACCACTTGGGATTGGAGTGGCACACAGACCGGAGGCAATAATCAGGCCTCAGGTAACGAAACCGAAAGACCCACTGCCACGGCTAGAAACGTCTGGAGTCGTTTCTCGGATCTGGTGCAGTTGCGGACAAAGTAACTATGTCGGAGAAACCGGAAGACAGCTCCAAACGAGAATGGCCGAACACGCGGCAGCGGTGCGCAGAAATGACGCCAGCTCTCAAGTTGCGGCTCATTCGACGAGATCCGACCACACATTTAAATTCGATGAGGCCGAAATTCTCGCAAGGGGTGACAACCGCGTGAGGCGGGAGCTACTGGAATCATGGTTTTCTGGCCCCCAGTCCATCAACAAGTGCAACGATCTTCCCACTCCATACTGCGCGCTAAAATTTCGCCTAGGCGGAGTAACGAGCCATGCGGGGAGCGCAGAGGTGAACACTTTTCCCAACACCGGGGTCGGTGCGTCAGATGGTCGAGCAATCATCACGCCAACATCCAACGCACGTGATGAAATTGCAGCAATTATCGACTCGAATGTCAGCCATCAAGCAGCGATCACACTAAGTGCGACGATCCCGGATGAAGGGAGGAGCCGTGAATGTTCATAGGTATACGGTAGCATGGCTACTGCATCCTATAACTACCGCAGCCCCTTGTGCAGGAACCACCCGTTTCTGCTCTTTTGTCTCTGATGATGGATTCGAGTAGGAATCCGAAACGTCAGGCTAATAAAGCTCTTGTCCCGGCGATCGTGTCTCCTTCTTCAAGACTACTTCCTGGGACTCGGCTCTTCGCTTCTATTGTTCAGCAGATTTGTTCTTCAATACTCTCTATGTTGTGGCCAAATCAGGAGTTTTTAATTTACGTTAAATCCTTCCTATGTTTAATTTCATTTGGGTCAAATTACGCGCTCAGCCTACTGCAACGTCTGGAAGCCACCATATCTGATATAGTAAGCTGACTGCCCAAGTAGGATTTCCGAAGTAACCCATCTAGAATCCGCCAGACGACTACCAGGCCCACGTGAATAATGGGGGCTTTGGCAGATTTTGGATAATTTATTTTGATCCAACCAAGAAAAACATGGGGCCGCAGTGGGATTTGAACCTTTGCATCGTAGTTCAGGTGGTCAGGGCGCTGGCTGTACTAAAGTGTTTCCTCCTCTGTGATGGGTTCAAATCTCACCGAGACGTCGAATTTTTCACCATGGAGTCCATATGTATATTTTAATCATTATCAAAAGCGATCGATGAGCGCCCCTCTACCATTGTACATTCCCGATCGAAACCGACCGGATAACGAGCCCGTGGCTCAGTGGTTATAGGCGCTGGACTTCTAACTAACACGTCACGGGATCGAGCCCCAGGTTTTGCACACTTCTGGGTTGGTTATGACTGGCTGACGACGGCTGATAAACCGGAAATGGCCATTCCAGTCTCCCTTGTCTTTGTCGGTAAGCACACTCCGCCTTTGTCCAAAAACTCACTTTTTTGCTTTGGAGCCAACCCTTTTCAGGTGTTTAAATAAATCTTTCTTTTAGTGGAGAAAGATATCTGCTCTATGCGTATTCCGAGCACATCCACACCAGTTAATTACGTGAGCTTGGAAGTCGTCTGGTGGATTCTAGATGAGTTACTTGGGAAATCTCGCGTGCGCAGTCAGTTTACTGCATCAGACATGGTGGATTGCAGACGCTGCAGTAGGTTGGGTGTGTAACTTGACTCAAATGTGATTAAACTCACGTCTCTCTGTGGGGCCTCGGAGCTCAGGTGACAAGGCTGAACTACAGCCTCCTTCTGCTGTCGTAAGTTCGAACCACACAGAGGCGTCGGGTTTTTCAAAGTTGGGTCGGAATTAATATCTGGAGCGATCGTCGGTTCGACCATCCACCTGCGACTTCATCATTGCGCGTCTATTCAGCCAGTGCCCAAACGCCCCTTTCTGACACCAGCCTTGAGGGGCTTCCCCGCAATCGCTGTTTCCAGATATTCAGTCCTCGCCCGTACGCATACGGCCCTATGTGTTTGTAGTAACAGCTTTTGGTAAGACAGCACAGTCCAGAACATCCTTACTGTCCAGCTGTTTCCGCGCGCGCGCATAAACACACTCAGACTACGCTTAGGTCACTCGCATGCCGGAGATCGGCAAAACACCACACAGGTTATTGAAATGTGACGGAATTTTCCATGTCTTGGGGACGTGCCGTGCGTGGGCGTGTGAAAATCGTGCTTGTGCGATTCGATGCAGCCTGGGCATGCGCAGACGCGGACGAGGGTTCATGTGACAGGGGTGGACGATGGCTTTTACACTAAAACTGTAACTAGGCTCATTATCAGTTGGTTGTTACGGTTTATTTAGAGAGACCCTCGCTCAGAGCATTTCCACGTACTTTCATCATGATAAATATGACGCCCTACCGTGGGCCTTTAATAGTCATGGCTTCGGATAAACCAGTTTAGCTGTTATCTCCGTCCATGGTGGAACTGATAAGCAAACTGAATCGACCTACTGTGGTTCAGTGCGCACGCGACTATGGTCCAGATCGTATGTGACACTTGTGGACGTGCTGATTAGGTCTTTCAACTACTCTGTCCGCCGCCACAGCCTTGTACTGTCACTAGAACTCGGTGTGTGTGTGTGTGTGTGTGTGTGTGTGTGTGTGTGTGTGTGGGCATCGCATGGGCCTATCCGGCCACATGCGCATCCACGAGAGCGGAATTGACCGCAATCCCGACACACCCACCACATCCAACACATCCCATGCAATACAGCGTGCTGAGACTTCGTCTAGGCGGAGAAATTGGCCACGCGGGGAGCGCCCTGATGAACACTCTTCCCAACACCCGGGTCAGCGCGTCAGATGGTCGAGCAATCATCACACCAACATTCAACGCACGTGATGAAATTGCAGCAATTAACGACGCGAATATCGGCCATCACACCACGTGCAACGATCCCTGATGAAGGGGAGGGAGCCGTGAATATTCATAGGTATGCGGTGGCATGGCTACTGCATCCTATAAATACTGCAGCCGCATATGCATGAACCACCCTTATCTGCTTATGTCTCTGATGATGGATTCGAGCAGGAATCCGAAACGTCAGGCTAATAAAGCTCTGGTCCCAGCGATCGTGTCTTCCTCTTCAAGACATCCATCAAGCCCAGCCTCACCCTCGCTCCATCCGCCTGCGTACCCACCACCACCACCACCACCGGGCTCGGGCGGTAGAGGAGGGGATAGTGTAGGTAGATGCAGCGCAAGTCTACTGGCACTATAAACTCCTGCACAACTCACCGTCCCTGCTCCCACCGCTGCTGCTGCGGCGGTGGGGCACACGGTAGACATCCGCGAAATTGATGGTCGAAATTTTGTGTGTGAGTGTCTGTGTGTGTGTGTGAGGGAGAGAGAGAGAGAGAGAGAGAGAGAGAGAGAGGGAGAGAGAGAGAGAGAGAGGGAGAGCTAACTGCACCGCATTTCCGCCTCACCATAAACAAATCCATGCGACTGTCACGGTTGTGTCCGTATTGTAGATCAGCGGCTGACTTCAATTGCCGAGTGATCGAAAGCGTCAATTTGAGTATGGGGAGGACTCGGTGGGGCAGTTCGACAGTTTTTCTTCTTGAAGAAGGAAACACGATGGCTGGGACAAGAGCTTTATTGGCTTGGCGTTTCGGGTTCCTGCGCGAATCCGTCATCAGTGACAAAAGCATATAGGGGTGATTCATGCACAGGGGGCTGCAGTAGTTATGGGATGCAGTCGCCATGCTTCCGCATACCTATGAAAATTCACGGCTCCCACCGCCCTCATCAGGGATTGTCGCACTTGATGTGGTGATTGTTTGATGGCCGACATTCGCGTCGTTACTTGCTGCGATCTCATCACGTGCGTTGGATGTTGATGTGATGATGGCTCAACTACCTGACGCACCAACACTGGCGTTGGGAAAAGTGTTCACATGTGCGCTCCCCGTGTGGCTAATTACTCCGTCTAGGTGAAGTCTCAGCACCGAGTATGGAAAGGGAAGTTCATTGTACTTGTTAATGGACTGGGCGCCAGTGAACCATTATTCAAGTAGCTCACGGCTCACGCGGTTGTCACCCCTTGCGGGAATTTCGGCCTCATCGAATTTGAATGTGTGGTCGGATCTCGTCGAATGAGCCGCAACTTGAGAGCTGGCGTCATTTCTCCGCACCGCCTCAGCGTATTCGGCCATTCGCATTCGGAGCTGTCTTCCGGTTTCTCCGACGTAGTTGCTTCGTCTTCAACTGCACCAGATCCGATAAACGACTCCAGATGTTACCTGTCGTTTCAGTGGGTCTTTCGGTTTCATTACCAGACGCCTGATGGTTGCCTCCGGTCTGTGTGCAACTCCAAACCCAAGTGGTGCGAGAAGGCGGCCGACAGCCTCCGAAACCTTCTTATCTTTCTTCTGACCATGTGATGCCGCCCCGTAAACAGGAAGACTGTAACCTGCGTCAGGTAGACCTTCAAATTTTGAAACTGAAGACCGCGCCGGCCAGATGACAGGATGAAGATTGATGTTTGTATACGAGCGCTAGTGCACATTCTGCCGCCATCAGCGCTCTCACGGAGGTCTCCGCTCGTCCATTACGTAGGTCCTCCACATCCCTCCCGTCCTTCTGTTGATCTAACCGCACGCAAATGTCTGTCGGCCGGTGTGTGTGTGTATGTGTGTGTGAAGACTACTAATATTACACAACTGTAACTCCGACAACATGGGAGGAGGGTTGGCCGCAACGGCGCCTGTGTCTCGGTCGGCGGCTCCAATGTTACCGCAGATTCCCACCGACGACCGTTTGGCTCGACTTTTGTTCAGACGGTCCTGGCCGTTGTGACCTTAACGGTGCGCACACACACGCAATCAGGATAGAATCGACAAATGCTACTCGCACAACACCTACAAGTAGTATCGCCGCCCAACGACGGCGTACCCCCTCATAGCAGGCTTCAGAGCCGTCATTTGAGGTGGCCACAACAAAGAAAGGCAGGCTTGGCATCTTGCACGCATACTGTAGCAGGAAGGTTGTTGAACAACAAAATATGGTGGTGATGCTGCGTGCTAGCCAATCTTGCAAATCCATGTAGGGAACCTATCATGACCTGCCTGGTACTTGAAATCCCGTGGAGCGTATACGCACTCGACCCTTGTCTCCAGTACCAAAGCGGCAGACCAAGAAAACACGGCCGGCCGCGGAAAGTGTATTAGAAAAACACTGCAAGTCAAGATTAACTGCAGGTAACGCATACTTATAACGCCCTACTCTGGTTCGCCGGCATTCGCCCAGTGCCCTTCGGGAAGAACATTCCAGACGAGCTGATCGATAATTCGAATACTCAGATCGATCAGACCCGAGGAGAAAAGCCAATGGAGAGGCGCCACGATTAAGATGACAGCGCTGTAGAGAAAACGCACATGGCCTCCAGTGATTGGGTGGCTCTTGTTTTTGGGAGTGTAGACACTCCCAACAGAACCCTTTCTACACAAAATCATGTCTGAGGATGCTAGTTAGTATTTTATGAGTTGCGTCTAGTGCTGTAATCTTAAGTCCATCTGTGAGCCCTGGAGATGCACTCGTTTCGCACAACAAAATGTTTCAAATCTGTCCAGAGCCGGTACGATGGGATGGAGAGGAAAGCAAGTGGAAACTATGAAAAAGTATCAGGGCGCGAAAACAGCTGGTACAGACACCAACATTTGCAACTATGAACGAGGTGGCCGAAGAAAATACCGTTAATTTTGACTTTTAAATGATTGCATCTACCACTCGTTTTCGAATATCAGGTCGCGTAGGAAATGACTGGGTTGTTTCTGCAGCTGCTATGACTGAACATTCTCCTTGTCGTGTGCTTTTATCTGTTCCTATCTGAACTGACTTCTGGCTAAATCAACACACTTGGGGGTTCATCGGTGTAGGCAACTAGTCGTACAGTTTGATAATCGCATCAGCGCACAAGCGCAGTGATAATTCTTCAGCTGCGCGGATCGATAATCATGTCAATACGGAATGCACCTGTGGGTTCTGTATACATTAAACCTAACACCCATGCGGCTTGGCCGTCAGCCTTTATTGCTGTGGGGCTCTTGAGGCTGTCGTCATAAATATTTGAAATATCCGAAATTCAGACTAATTTATCTGACTGCCCGGAATCGTCCTCAGGTTAAACAACAGACATTTACAAATAATATAAAAAAAATGCGCTCTCCGTTTTCGTTGAAGCTCAGTCGGCAAAAACAGCTTACACTAGGCTGGAGACTAGAACCTCCTGTCGTCCCCCGGAAAGGGTTGACTTCTAAAACTCGCTGCTAAAAGGTTCAAGGGCTGATGGCGGCCCAATACGCGATAATTCAGCTGTCGATTTCGACATTCGGGAA
Organism: Spirometra erinaceieuropaei; assembly: GCA_902702965.1. Classification (NCBI taxonomy): domain Eukaryota; kingdom Metazoa; phylum Platyhelminthes; class Cestoda; order Diphyllobothriidea; family Diphyllobothriidae; genus Spirometra; species Spirometra erinaceieuropaei. Next base: position 61,436 of record CACRXP010000390.1, on the reverse strand, counting down.
GCGTTGTATTTTTCTGACAGAAAGAAGTAATCACAGTCTATCTAAGTGCCACACACGCCTGGCCCCTGGAACAAAGCGGCGAGTTTTCATAGAAGCAAGAGTGGGGATGGCTTGAATCCCATCTGAGTGGGAGAGCCGTAAAGGTTACACGGAGATCAGAAGAAGAAGCGATCGCTGGAACAAGGGCTTTATTCGCCTGACGTTTCGGACTCTCACTTGAATCCATCATCAGAGACAGTGGCAGAAAAGGGTGACTTGTGCACAGGAAATCGCAGTATTTATAGGATGCAGTCGCTATGCTACCTCATACCTATAGCAATTAACCGCGCTCCGCTTCGTCAAGGATGGGTGCCCGCTGGTGCGCTAATCGCTTGGTGGCGGGCATGCAAGTTGTTAATTACCGAAATGTCATCACTCGTGTTAGATGCTGGCGTGATGATTGGTCGGCCATCTGGCTCACCGGCCTGCGCGCTCCCCGAGTGATCAATTACCTTGGCCAGCCTATGCCTCAGCACGGAATATGGAGTGGGGATATCGTTGCACTTGTTGATAGACTGAGGTCCCGTGAACCATGACTCAAGCAACTCGCGGCTCACGCGATTATCCCCTCTCGCGAGAATTTCGGCCTCATCGAACTTGAATGTGTGGCCGGGTCTCGTCGAAGGCGCCGCGACTTGAGAGTTGGCGTCATTTCTCCGTACCGCTGCCGCGGAGAGACAGCCATTTAATGGACCGAATTACCCTGTCAGCTGGCAGTCTTCGGAGTCACGGCGTCTAGCACGCGGTGATAACTTAAAAGCGCATCCGATTATTTCAAGTGAGGAATGTGCGGTGGGTGCCATGGAGCGTGCAGCCCATAGACTCGACCTCAACTGGTATTTTATCTCCCAACTATCAGTTCACTGTTCGAGCCGGTCACACATTTGATGTGGGGATTGGGGACAGGCAGCCGGCGCGTATTGGAACTGCACCTGGGCAGGTGATCATATCGCACCAGTATATGGCACTTGGGTTAGATCGCAGTTGGTAACCAGGAGGGGGAAGGCGGACAGCCAGGTCCCTGTCGTACGGGAATGGTGGGAAAGAGGGTAATACGGGTGGGGTAAATGGGAGGGCTGGTAGAGGAATGATGGAGTATCTGGATAAAATTAAAATCACCAGGGAAAGTGCTGGAAAGTTACAAGTAGGTGGAATAATTATGTAAATTTAAACCCCACGATTAACCCTAAAATTCAGCTCTGATGGCAACCGTAAAGCCTAACCCCAAGGCTCAAAACTAAAACCCAACGCTAAATGAAAACCTAGCCATAACCCTAACCGTAAACTTGACCCTAACCAAAATCATAACCCTAACACTAAACTTAAACCTAACCCTAATCTTAAGCCCAACCTTAACCTTGACCGTAACCCTAAAGGAAATCCTAACGGGAACCTAAACCCTAACCCTTACACTGGAACCTCACCCTAAAACGCAAACCCTAATCATAAAACGTAATTTACGCCTAACCCTAACCCTCACTAAACCCAACAGCCTGACCGAAACGGGCGACCTGCCTAACTCAGTAAGAGCACACTTACTGATAAGAAGTTTCCTAGACAAGGTAAGCACACCTGCTGATAACAAGTACGAACGTCGACAGCATCAACGTATAATGTCCGGCTACCAAATGCGATCTTGCCGGCACTTGCTAAGGGTTCGCAGTCCGCATCATCGGAAATGCGCACCTTTAACAAATGTCAACATCTGGGGTATGAGGCCCAGGCTGAAGAGGAGAGAGTGCGGTAGACTCTGCGCAAGCCTACCATCGCTCTAAACGAATTCAGGCTCGAGTCACCGTCCCTGCTTCAGCTTGTTGTGGAGCACACGGCGGACATAGTCGGAACCGACGGTCGAATCGTCCTATATGTGTATGTTGCTCTTTGCTGCTGAAATGCGCCACGAGGTAGATAAAATAGACCCACACAAAGAGTTATATCGACGTCCGGCAGACGTTATTCGAAATGCGTAAACACAACTGTTATGTACGCTAAACAGAAGGCTAGTTGGAAATAGGACGTGTACTGAGTACGACAGACAGCACAAGTGATGAGACTTTTCGAAACGGCCGGATATGTGGCAGGGAAGAATCTCATTGGCTGATGGGTGGCCAATCAGCACAAAGAGGGTGTGAGCAGGGGTCATGACCTTGATCGTTCGCTTGTCACGCGTTTGTGACATGATGTTTTGGCAGCCAACATCTGAGGTGTGGTGGCAGGCCCAGATGTAGGCTCGCTCCGCGTAAATTGAAATCCGATTAGTCTCTTTTTGTTTTATAAAGGTGCGGTCGGTGTACACTCTTGACCAGGGAGTGTAGTGATACGTCAATGTGCAGGTTTACGCCGTGCGCTATTGACCTGTGTCCTCTCCTGCCTTTGGGTTGCTGCTGGTTATCGCGACCTACTCGTTAAAAATTATTCTTGATTTTAGTTTAAATGGTGGAAAAAAGAAATGGGAAATTTCCACTGAAAGTAGGTAAATTTCGATGCAAATTCTTGCCCTAGAGTTGCGCTCAGGTCTAAAATGGGCATTCATATTTTGTTTTGTCAGTCGAGTGGCGACTAGTAATCAGGTATTGTGAACTTTCTAGAGATAAAATCAGGTACGACATCGGGGTGGCCATTTCCGGCTTCTTTTTTCTCCCAGTAATAACCTGCCTGATGACATGGATAGGCCGGAAATGGGCATTCCAGATCCCTGTGTTTGCACGAAAACGGTCTTGATGAAAGATTGGATGCGTGCGCGCGCGGTTTAATGTCTACAGGCTTCTGAGGCCAAAACTCGGACGGTAGAAAATTTCCGACTCTACCTCGGCCACATCTTCGGACACAATGCAGTAACTACGCGTCAATGCTGCCTGCGTAACCGACTCTGTGGTCACACCTGCCGCAAACCCTACCACGCCCCATGACGATGACGACGACGACCACCATCGCCAGCAGGCACACTCCCGACGCCCTGGCGTCGCCGCCCGCCACCCCCATCATTACTGCCACAACCCCCGCAGCGACATCTGCCACACCTTCAAATCCAACCACCGGCGAAGATCATAATGACACCCCGACAACCACCGCCACCACCACCACCACCACCACCACCGCCGCCACCGCCGCCGCCACCACCACCACCACCGAAAAGGTGGACTTGTGCCCAATCTGCCCACACTGAAATCGCACCGTCGCGTCGCGCATCGGCCCGATCGGCCACTTGCGAATTCATCGCAATGAGATCAGCGAACGCTTACCAGCGGCCCCCACATAAATCCGCGCACCCAATCAACTGCTTGCACTGCGGACGCACGTTCACTTACCTTGTGGGCCTATTCGACTACCGTAGACTGAACGCCATCATTACGCACTTTCCCAACGGCCTATACATCACACACGAACCGGTCTCACAGCACCCACCACAGACACGGAATAGGAACCCTTCACTTAAATGAGAATCAAGTTCTTCGGTTCATTCTCACTGTGGCCTCTTTGGCCTCCAACGTATGTGAGACCCGACCGGCCCTTGTCCGTTTTGGCAAAAAGCCCGGTGTGATGGTGCTAGGTCGAACATGGTACGCACAGACATGCTGTCTAACTCTGTCAGACACTGCGCCCAGTCCCAACCTCCGGTCTTCTTGACTCCGTCTTGACATCGGACCCAGGTGGTTGAGTGCGGTAGACACAGAGAAAGTCTGCCATCACAATGAAATAATTCATGACTAAGTCACCGCCCCTTGTGCTCGCGTTACTGTAGAGCACCCGTGGACACCGTCGTTCGCGACGGTCGAACTGTGATGCCCACGGGAAATTGTTTTAAAACTCAGTACGCGTAATTTTGTTTGTAGGCAGACATAATCACAGAGCTTGCTTTGGCTCTGACTCATGTCGCCAACTGAAATTTTCACATCAGTACATGCCGTAAGATGAACACCGACAAAGATCAGGAACAACATAACGGCAGTCATGAGGGCAGCTTGAAACTTTAAGGTGATATGTTTATTGTACGCTGACTAAGAGAACCGGAAACCTTGCTAAACATTCCAGGGAATGAGACCAGATGTCATAAAGTAGGTAGAGACCAGGCAAGCGATATAAGTGACAATGTTTTTTCGCACGAACTAGACGCAGATTGTTTCAGATGTGACCACTAGAAAGTTCGTCGACCGAAATGCATGAATTAGCATTTGGAAAAACTCTTCTAATGAAGACCCGATAATCGTGCAATTCAAAACTGTGAAAGAAAGGGAGGCTCACTTTTCATTCCCAGACATAACGGCGTGCAGAAAGACTGGTAGATAACGTAAAACGATCGTTTAGAGTAATGAGAAGAATGCCTCCTGAATTATAACCTTCCACAGCAACCACCTCAACTAGCACGCTCTCACAGAGGACGCTTCACCACAACCAATGCGTCTTCGAAATGCGATATAGGCTGAAGAGTTGGCGCGCTGCCTTTGATGTTGCCGATATATTCAAAGGATTAATCAAACCATTGGGTGAAATGAAGGTTAAAGCAACAGACATGCTAGAAGCGACGATTCGCCAGAACCTCAGGCATCCAAAGGACTCACTATCAATAGGTCGAAGATCTGACTTTGTTTACCTGATCGTATACAAACCCAGCAGATCCAATTATGTTGTTGATACCAACAAAAAGACCAGAGGAGGCCACATAAACGCGAGATTGCTGCTACTTGCAGTTGTCCCGTTATCTTCTCAAGGACCCCAACGTAACTATTGATCGTGTTACGGCCTTTGACCAATCGGATAACTACATCTCACGCTGCTGCATGAAGCCTGGCACTTACATGATGACATCGTTTACAGGCCTTCGGAACTGCCACTGGCTTATCAAGCGCTGTTAGAAAAAAATCGATATAGCATTTGAAGGTCATTCCTAGTGTGGCTGCGTTTAAGACCCGACGAGTTTGTGCGTTTAAATATGCCCTTTGCGACTGATTCGAATGATTTTTCTGATTAGACCTATATCCAGGGCCGAATGCACTGAAACGCAAACCCATACAATGCAAGTCTGGTAAAACACAACATGGAAAACGTCATTTATATGAGATTTCAATGATAGTTAGTTTTGAGTGTGCTCCAATGCCAATTCCCACGAGGCTACGAAATGACACACACAGGAACTCATCATCGCAGACAGCGAAGGACAACGGTATTGGCGTAATAAGAGTTGCAGCTGTCGCGAATGAAAGAGTTCGGTCTCCGTCAGCAAAACGCCATGACCAAGCCACTTTCAAGTAGAAAACTTATTACAGAACGTTTTTTGTTTGCTCAAAAATATATTGATCACCGGCTTTCCCCTTGGAAGAGCATAGACTTTTGTGATGTGGTCTTATTTTTAGAGAAGCCTCCGAAGTTGGCCAGGTGGTCATATATGGGAAGAACTTTCCACGAGAGCACACTATGTCGACACCAACTTTCAAGAACAGTCGACGCCTGATAGTGTGGATAGCCATCAAATTCAGAGAGCGACCGGTCTGGCGTTCAGCAGCGAAGACGATAAATAGCAAGGTGTTCATCGACGTCGTAAAGGATGCCTTGGGTTACAACGACAGTTACAGACATCGAATGGACATTTTATTGCTGCAGGACAATGCCCCTGTCCAGCGATCAAAGGAGGTATAATTCCAATTCAGCTTAAGACTATAATCTAATATTTTAGACCACAGCCAGTCGCTCTGCCTGCGGCCTTCGAAGCATTTTTATCCCCGCCAACAGCCCGGACTTAAATCCCATCGAAAATCTTTTTGCACTAATCAAACAAAATTGGGACAAGGCAAGGAAACATATTTATATGGGGCAGAAGTTGGAATTTTTGCTTAATAATTACATAGACCAAAGCACCATAGACAACTTTGTAGTCTCCATGCCCTCCCACCTTACAGCAACTTTAAAAGCTAATGTATAATCAACAAAGTACTAATACGTTGTATTTGATACCATTTTCCTTTTTTGTCGTTTTGTGAAATTTCCCTTCTCTGCTGACAGTTGTATTCGATCCTGAATAGTTGGCTTGTCATACAGTCGATTTTTTGATCTGGTGGTCTTTCCTAAAATAAGTTATTTATTAGTCAATAAATAATACTTTATAAAGCAAATTATGCCCTGTTTTGAAGCCCAGTCGTATATTTAACGCAGCGTAACTTTCGTGGATGCGGGGTGGACGTATCGTGCGCTACAGCGATTGAAGTTCACAGTTCGTGACCTTTCATCACGAACTGTACAATGGTTACGCAACAGGGGCGCGATGATTGCCCGATCTGCCCGCATCGGATGCCCTAATTACCGGCGCAGGTAAGCCTTGTTCGGTCATTAGTTCCACCAGCTCTGCTCCACGAACGCCTAACTAATGGCTAATTGCTAAGTTCGAGCAAAGTCCGGGTGCTGTAGATGCAGGGGGGAGTCAGCGTGATTGTTATTTGACTGCAGACAGAAAACAATGACTCTAGTTGCTCGCGCCCTACGCGATTATCACCTCACTCATCGCCAAACCTGAAGATAGGGGATCGTCTCTTGTCCACTGAGCCGCACCCACGAGAGTCTATTAACCTTAATCAATGCTGTATCTGATGGCGGGTTTAAGTACGAGTCCGAAATGTCAAGCTCCGGCGATGGCGTCTCTCTCATCTGCTTCCTGCAACTCATCGCTCCGCTTGTATCGACAGTGTCAAGGTCACCTGTTCCAATCGCATATGACTGATGATGATTAATTTAACATATGCTGGCGCTTAGTTTTCCCCCCCCCCCAAACGGGTCACGTGGTAGATGCGCTGGACCAACACGGGAGCCATACCGGATTCTGGAAGGCGTTATCGGTGTTGCGCACCATAACAAATGCCAACATTGTGAGGTGCGGTGGCAGACCTAGGCGCATATTTGGGACCCCTGTCGCCTTCCCTACTTTTATTTTGTTGGCTGAAATCCTGGTCATTTGCTGTGTGGACCAGGGGGTGTGGAGTGGAGCGCCAGGGTGCAGGCTCAGCGATTCCATCCACCTGCGTCCTCGCTCGCCTCCGGTCTTCTTGACTTGTATTGACACCGGGTCCAGGTGGTGGAGGAGGAGAGAGTGCGATGAATGCTGCGCAAGCCTACTATCACTTGAAGAAGGAGACACGATCGCTGGGACAAGAGCTTTATTAGCCTGACGTTTCGGATTCCTGCACGAATCCATCGTCAGAGACAAAAGCAGATAGGGGTGTTTCATGCACAAAGGGCTGCAGTATTGATAGAATACAGTCGCCATGCTACCGCATACCTATGAATATTCACGGCTCCCCCTTCATCAGGGATCGTTGCACGTGGTGTGATGGCCGACATTCACGTCGTTATTTGCTGCAACTCATCACGTGCGTCGGATGTTGGTGTGATGACTGCTCGATCATCTAACACACTGACCCTGATGTTGGGAAAATTGTTCATCTGTGCGCTCCCCACCTGGCCGATTACTCCGCCTAGGCGAAGTTTCAGCACCAAGTATGGAAGGGGAAGTTCATTTTACTTGTTAATGGACTGGAGTCCAGTAAGCCATGACTCAAACAGCTCTCGGCTCACGCGGTTGTCACCTCTTACGAGAATTTCGGCCTCGTCACATTTGAATGTGTGGCCGGATCTCGTCGAATGAGCCGCAACTTGAGAGCTGGCGTCATTTCTTCGCACCGCCGCAGCGTGTTTGGTCATTCGTGTTCGGAGCTGTCTTCCGGTTTCTCCGACGTAGTTGCTTTGTCCGCAACTGCACTATCATTATAAACTAATTCAAGCACAATTCACCGTGCCGGCTTCACCTCGCCGTGAAGCACATGGTGGACATCGTAGACAGCAACAGTCAAACTGGCGCTTTGTTAGATGCAACCCCGTATTCTTCAAGCAGTGTCAAAACCTTCCGCAGGTTATACCTATCATGAGTGAAATTACGCTCTCTTTCAGGTAACAGTGAAGTGCTTCAGGGCTCCATTTTATTCCCTCTGATCTTTTCACTTTCATTTGATGGTCCGAGATCGCACATAGTAGTTGGTCGTCAGGTTCGAGAATGAGCTGATCTCCTACTTCCTAAGTAAGGCTGGACTATGCCAGTCTTTTGCTTACAAGTCGCTAGTCGAAAATCAGTTCGGGGTGTCATTCGAATGCAATCATACCTCCACAGTCGAATCTTTCGACATTTCTACCAAAGAATCCTTTACTTTCCGTCACCTGGGTGATACCCTCTGCCTCCTTCGATAATGAGTCCCTGTGGGGAAGATTCGTATACTTGCGTGCTTTTTTTTCCAGTCAAGCTGACGCGGCTGCCGTTATATCGACTACTTTACAGCGGACCAGGGACGATCAGTTAGGCTATTGTATAGCATCTTCCAGTGCAACTTCAGTAGCATGAAAAAATGTGACCTGCTTCAAAAAGTCTACGGCAATATTAATCGTTTCCTATAGCTTAAAAACGCCATTTATGTCTAATGCACAAAAAAGCGAAATCAAAGGACCCATGCTCATTACGTCAGTCGCAGATGGATGAAAATCAGCAGCATAATCTACGTGCATTGTCCATTTATTGCTAGCATTTAGTTAGATGTGACCCTGTATTATCCAAAAAAGCCCAAATATTTCGTAGTTCATAATCATTGTGAGTGAAATTACGCCTTCATTCGAGTAAGTATGAAGCGCTTCAAGGTTCAATGTTATCCCTTCTCTCCTTTTCACATTGGAAAGATAATTCGGGATCGCCTAAAGACTGCCTATACGTTAAGTATACTGGTGGCATGGTAGTTGGTCCGACGCGTC
>CACRXP010000389.1:590700-607163 GCA_902702965.1 Spirometra erinaceieuropaei | reverse complement strand
CGAAAACCGGTTGCCGTTACAGGCCAAATCCATGTGTATTTATTCATTCACCTGCTCCTGTGGAACGGGATAAATTGGCCGTAAACGAGGCGTCTGGAAAAGAGAATACGCGAACACATGCATGCCTAGCTAGGTTAAAGTGAAAATCAATCGATTTCGAGTACAAATCTCGCACATCTAATCGATACGACCCACCAAACCGACATTAAAGAAGCCTTTAAGGTTGTTTGTCTACCGGGCCTGCACAAACGGGTGCCAGCCACAGCCGAAGCAGTGGCCATTCGACAACGAACCAAACAATCTGTTGTCAGAAGACGCTGACCCTGCCGCTGAGATGCATTTATATCCTGTCTACAATTAGAATGATCAGCACCCATGTAAATGCATCAGCCTGATGATGAGTTACCGAAAACATATGTTCGTCAACTGACTCTTAGATCCGAATGAACCGTATCCACCGGTGGGCATCTACTTCGAAAATACCGACTTCTCAGAATTACGTCTTAGCCGAGGAAACGGTAAGCCTAAACGGGGCATAATCGCGACAGCAACAGCTGGACTGCTTCGCTTCCTGCTGTGGACTTGTATAACTTGTATTAACCGAGCCAACATGTGCTGGAATAAGTTGTTCGGTAGTGGGAATAGGATAAACCCTGTAGGCCTGGGTCCGACTATTTTCATTGGGCTACCTAAAGTCTCCTTGTTCGAAAACTTTAGTTCCACTCAGTTTCACGACCTCATAATATATCTGAAGGAATTTCAAGTGAGGCATTCGAATGGACAAGAAGTCCGTAAATTCGAATTGACGTGACTGACTGATACTGACAGCAATGTCTAAAATGGCCATTCCAGTCCTCCTTGTATTTATTCGTAATGAAATCCAGTCAGTATAATGTCTGCTCAGAAATTTGGTGAATTCAAGAGTAGGTGGTTTATGCTGGTGGGACACAATTCGGTTGGGGTGGATTTATCTCGGTGTGGTTGACGAAAGGCGTGTCTCCTCAGACACTGCCTACGCAAGTTTGTACGCCTACTCAACGGCACACCAAACAACGACCTCTCTTGCTGAGCTAATTTTACACCCGAATGTTTGAGGAGCCCCTCCTGTGCTGGGTGGAGTGGGACTCCTATGGTGGACAAAGCATGTGATTTTCACCGAACTGACGGTTTTTTAGGTTGAAGGTCTGTGGGTGTACCCACAACCCTGCGTATACACGGTAGGCCAAACCTAATTTTCCCCTTTTCTATACCGACTTTGAACTGCAAACGACGATAGGACGCTGTTTGCTCTCTACGATGTAAGATTCCAATTGAAGTCTAGTTGGTCGGCTTATTTGGACGGGTATGTGGTAGCATAGCGACTGCATCCTATAGATACGGCAATTTCCTGCGCACGAATCACCCATTTCTGTCACTGTCTCTGATGATGGGTTAAAGTAAGAATTCGAAACGTCAGTCGAATAAAGCCCTTGTTTCAGCGATCGCTTCTACTTATGCATATGCGAGGGTGTACGCCTCTACTGCACCGAGCACAAATTTGCCAGTCTGAAGGTTTGCTATCTGATCCCCTTCGACCCTTCACTAGAGAGTAGTCCGTCCGTTGAGTGACAGGCGTGTGGCAAACGGTCGCGAAGACATTGACAGGCACGCGAGGACGACCACGAAGTGGGCTTTTAAACGGTCCGGATGACACGCAGCAAACATCTGTCTCCCACTCACGGTAATCCCAATCCCAGCTAGTCGTCTGAGCGCCAAATGCTTCCCACCTAACAACAAGAACCTTGTGTAATATCCGCTGTGGAGCCTACTAACGAGTGCACTACCGGTTCAAATTAATTTGGTCACTCATACAACACAAGCTCACAAGAAACACCAGCGGTCAGAAGACGATGTCGGATTGCAAACCCGGTTCACTTCCCCTTCATCCCCCTCCCCTCCCAACACGCCGCGTTCACACCTTGCGCCAATCAGTGGGCGATCACGTCAGCCAGAAAAAGTGATAGACATTGAGGCCCCCCGTTGGGCCGTTATCCGGTTGGCGAAGGTCCATGTTCACGCCTCATTGCGGAAACGGTCCGTCGAGCCGTCGTGTAGCCCAACGTACTCCCCTCTGCGTTGAAGTCTAAGACACCCACCCACGGATGACGGGGTGACATAATTTCAAAGAGGACGTCTTGCTACGAAGTCGGACACACAAAGAATGCGGAACTAACGAAGATCGAATGGCACTGAAGCCTCGACAGTGCGCACATCTGTCAAGATCTGTTCTGAGAAGTCTGCGTATGTGAAGGGGAATTCTCGCATACAGTGACAGGTTAGCGTAGTGCACTAAGATGATCCACTAGCAGGTTGGTGGATTTCACGTGAAGATGTTACAGGTAACTTATGCTAATTTTAGTGATCTATGTGCTGACGGTTGAAGGATGGGTATAACGCCAGGTCCTGCTCACCGCCTAATCGCTGGGAAATTAGTCTTTATCCAAGACCGGGAATAAGGCCGTTTGCTGACATGGCTGGTTTATAACGGCAAATATGCGATAATGGGCACTCTAGTCTCCCTTGTCTTTACCCGCAATGCTATTCTTCCAGTATGTCATTTGTTCCAAATTTTTGGAGAGAGACGTGTCTCCTCGGACCCTGCCAAAGCAGAACGGGACGCCTCAAGCGATGCATCAAACAAAGATGAATTTCACTGAGCCAAGTTTACGCCCAAATGTTTGAGGGGTCCCTCCTCTGGTGGGTGGAGTGGTACCCCTATGGCGGACAAAGCTTGTGCGATTTACTGAACAGCCGTTTTTGTGGATTGAAGGTTTCTGGGTAAATATGCAATAGTTTATTAACGGGTATTTCACGGTCTCAAAAAATCTCATAAATAGAAGCTATTTAGAACCGAATTCACCCTTCCTTCAAGCACAGTAATTGGAGAAGATGTAAACTTCTACAAAATAGTTAAAAGAATGGATATGTTAAAGTTTTTTCTGTGAAATATATTTGAATATATGAGAGCAAAGAATATCAACGGAAGGAAATTCATACAATATATGTAATTAATTTTACCATGTATATTTTGAGAAATTAGCTTTTATCCCTGTACGTGAACAGTGCCGGTGACTGGCTACAAATTCGCTTGGCCTATTGCGTTTCCGCATAAATGCCATGCTAATGGGTCGCCCGTATGGCATGTCAGTGAACCCGCAAAGACCTCTTGAGGTGAGTACAGAGACAACGGAATGGGGCTTCAAATAAATTTATCAAGTCATTTCATCCAGCACTTGACGAGGACTTCAGATCTTGACCCACAAATGTACAGGTTTGGTTGGGGAATACTGATCGTTCTGAGGGTCTATAATTACAGGGAGTAGTGAATTATCAGTTTCCAACAATAGTCTCCATCGCCAATTTACAGGAATCAGCACTAGACCTGAAGGAACCCTGTTCGCTGGTAGGCATCGGCTTTGGAAATGCAGACTTCTCAGAATCGTGTCGCCCACAAGGACATAACTTGCACGCATGCCTAATCGGAGTGTGCTCACGGCATTTACGACAAGACTCGAAGTATTTTAGATTTCAACTCACTTCCTGAGCTTGACGCACTGTTCTGGGCTTAAGTAGCTTCTATTCACGCAGCCAATATGTGCTGTAATTAGTTCCTTGGAGACTGGCTTAGGATAAATTCTTCAGGCTTGCATCCAATTATTTTCAGCGGACTATCTAAAGTTCCCTTTTAATAAAAATCCACTTCTACATGGTCTCGCCAACATGCATCAATAATGAAATGTTATTCAGACGGAACGATGAGTGTTCACCTCAATGGTTAGGTCGTCAGATTTCTACGCAACGGAATGCAGGTTCGAGTTTGTGTCTGTTAGCGAACCACGAACCAAGCGATGAATGATATGCGCGCCAACCATAACCGCAAATCTTGGGTGGGAGTGCACGTTCTCACGTATTTTTTTCCCCTTTTATCGACATCGTTTAGCACATAATTTACATGTTTTATTCGTCTCCGAAAATTACATCGTTCTATTTTTCTCTAACCCTCGTACTATTTGCTTCAATCTACCGTCTTCTTCCCGCGTAACTTGATACTACCTATCGGAATGTACACCACATTTTTCTGACTGCCCGCCGTCCCCTTCTGACTGTACGCTTAAAGACATTTGGTTGTAAGTGTAATATTTAACTTTTGCTAACCATGGCAATTACAGATCCGTGTTACCGTACAATTCTCCCTATTTACGCTCTTCTCACGTACGGGCGGCACGAATTAAGCCAATTCATTCGACTTAATCTAGACAGGCTACAAAACGGCTAGGTTCAACAGACTTAGTGCGAGTTGGACGAACGTGCAATCAGTTGGCGGTCGAATGTACTCCACACTTTTCGTCTAATTGTGTCATTAGTGCTTGTTTTAAATTCCTGTCTGGGACGCACTGCTTCATTTTTGAAATATATTCTCAGACTATCTTGAAACTGTCTGAGGTGTTCATCCACGGAGTTTAGTCGGTGTCCTTTTCTAAATAAAAAAAAATAAAGTTCAGCATAGTCGTTTTGTAAATATGACTGCCAGTAAAATCGTCTGGGTATATTTGACTTAAATTGTCAGATTTCGGAGCCGTCAACCACCTCAAAACTCGTGTTCCGCTCTGAATTCGGCCTATGTAAATCGCTGTTGAATGCCGTTTGATGACACCCATAATCGCTGCCCATCGAATTTCACATAACTGAAATGCTTTCTGACTCCTACCACTACAGCTTACTTATTGTCCACATTTCGGAGTTCTATAAGGCATTTCGAGCGGCGTTATGGTTGAACGAGTCAGACATTCTTATTACTGTAAAACACATACGAAGAAGACGCCGACACAAGCAGTCTGTCTGCTCTGGCCGACTCCAGACGGTGATTGCACGCCGTCCCGACGCCCTGAGAGCAGTCACACGCACTACCAGCGCATACAATCTCACCGGAATCCCTCTCCTTCCTTACCCCCTCCCACCCCAACTCCACCGTCCTCAACACGCTGACTCCGTCATGCGGGCGACGTGGGAACATGGAGTCTGATTAACTCTGCCCCTGAGACGCATTTATATCCTGTCTACAAATAAAATGATCAGCACCCATGTAAATGCATCAGCCTGATGATGAGTTACCGAAAACATATGTTCGTCAACTGACTCTTAGATCCGAATGAACCGTATCCACCGGTGGGCATCTACTTCGAAAATACCGACTTCTCAGAATTACGTCTTAGCCGAGGAAACGGTAAGCCTAAACGGGGCATAATCGCGACAGCAACAGCTGGACTGCTTCGCTTCCTGCTGTGGACTTGTATAACTTGTATTAACCGAGCCAACATGTGCTGGAATAAGTTGTTCGGTAGTGGGAATAGGATAAACCCTGTAGGCCTGGGTCCGACTATTTTCATTGGGCTACCTAAAGTCTCCTTGTTCGAAAACTTTAGTTCCACTCAGTTTCACGACCTCATAATATATCTGAAGGAATTTCAAGTGAGGCATTCGAATGGACAAGAAGTCCGTAAATTCGAATTGACGTGACTGACTGATACTGACAGCAATGTCTAAAATGGCCATTCCAGTCCTCCTTGTATTTATTCGTAATGAAATCCAGTCAGTATAATATTTGCTCAGAAATTTGGTGAATTCAAGAGTAGGTGGTTTATGCGGGTGGGACACAATTCGGTTGGGGTGGATTTATCTCGGTGTGGTCGACGAAAGGCGTGTCTCCTCAGATACTGCCTACGCAAGTTTGTACGCCTACTCAACGGCACACCAAACAACGACCTCTCTTGCTGAGCTAATTTTACACCCGAATGTTTGAGGAGCCCCTCCTGTGATGGGTGGAGTGGCACTCCTATGCTGGACAAAGCATGTGATTTTCACCGAACTGAGGGTTTTGTAGGCTGAAGGTCTGTGGGTGTACCCTCAACCCCGCGTATACGCGGTAGGCCAAACCTAATTTTCCCCTTTTCTCTATCGACTTTGAACTGCAAACGACGATAGGACGCTGTTTGCTCTCTACGATGTAAGATTGTAATTGAAGTCTAGTTAGTCCCCTTATTTGGACGGGCATGCGGTAGCATAGCGACTGCATCCTATAGATACGGCAATTTCCTGCGCACGAATCACCCATTTCTGTCCCTGTCTCTGCTGATGGGTTAAAGTAAGAATTCGAAACGTCAGGCGAATAAAGCCCTTGTTTCAGCGATCGCTTCTACTTATGCATATGCGAGGGTGTACGCCTCTACTGCACCGAGCACAAATTTGCCAGTCTGAAGGTTTGCTATCTGATCCCCTTCGAGCCCTTTTTTAAATCCACCAAAGAGGAGTCCGTCCGTTGAGTGACAGGCGTGTGTCAAACGGTCACGAAGACATTGACAGGCAGGCAGGCGAGGACGACCACGAGGTGGGCTTTTAAACGGTCCGGATGACACGCAGCAAACATCTGTCTCTCACTCAGGGTAATCCCAGTCCCAGCTAGTCGTCTGAGTGCCAAATGCTTCCCACCTAACAACAAGAACCTTGTGTAATATCCGCTGTGGAGCCCGCTAATGAGTGGACTACTGGTATTTGGGCAATCATACAATTTAACCTCACAGGAAACATCAGGGGGGTCAAAAGACGATGTCGGATTGCAAACCCGGTTCTCTTCTCCTTCATCCCCCCCCGCCGCGTTCACCCCTTCCGTCATTCAGTGAGGTGATCACGTCAGTCAGAAAAATCGATAGACTTTGAGGCCCCCCGGTGGGCCGTTATCCATTCGGCAAAGGTCCATGTTTACGCCTCATCGCGGAAACGGCCCTTCGAGCTGTCGTGTAGCCCAGCGTACTCCCCTCTGCGTTTAGGTCTAAGACACCCACCCACGGATGACGGGGTGACATAATTTCAAAGAGGACGTCTTGCTGCGAAGTCGGAGACACAAAGAATGCGGAACTAACGAAGATCGAATGGCACTGAAGCCTCGACAGTGCACACATCTGTCAAGATCTGCTCTGAGAAGTCTACGTATGTGAAGGGGAATTCTCTCATGCAGTGAAAGGTTAGCATACTGCACTTAGATGATCCACTAGCAGGTTGGTGGATTTCACGTGCAGATGTTACAGGTAACTTATGCCAATTTTAGTGATGCATGTGTTGTCGGTTGAAGGATGGGTATAACGCCAGGTCCTGCTCACCACGTCATCGCTGGGAAATTGGTCTTTGCCCAAGACCGTGAACAAGGCCGGTTGCTGGCATGGCTGGTTCATGACGACAAATAAGCCAAAAGTGGCCACTGCAGCGTCCCTTGTCTTCGCCCGTAATGCATTTCTTGCAGTATGTCATCTGATCCGAAGCTTCAGAAAGAGGCGTTTCTCCTCAGACCCTGCCTAAGCAGAACGGGACTCCCCAAGCGATGCATCAAACAACGATCAATTTCACTGAGCCAAGTTTACGCCCAAATGTTTGAGGGGTCCCTCCTCTGGTGGGTGGAGTGGGACCCATATGGCGGCCAATGCATGTGCACTTTACTGAACAGCCGTTTTTGTGGGTTGAAGGTTTCCGGGTAAATATAAAGACGCGATATTTTTATTAACGGGTATTTCACGGTCTCAAAGTATCTCATAAGTGGAGGCTTTTTATAACCGAATTTCACCCTTCCTTCAGGCACAATAATTGGAGAAGATGTAATTTTCTACGAAAGAGGTAAAAGAATGGACATTTTAAAGTGTTTTTTGTGAAATATATTTGAATATATGGGGGCAACGAATATCAACGGTAGAAAATTCATACTATATAAGTTATTATTTTTACCGTGTATATTTTGAGAAATTAGCTTTTATCCCTGTACGTGAACAGTGCCGGTGGCTGGCTACGAGTTCGCTTGGCCTATTGCGTGTTCGCATGAATGTCATGCTAATGGGTCGCCCGTATGGCTTGTCAGTGAACCCGCAAAGACCTCTTGAGGTGAGTACAGAGACAACGGAATGGGGCTTCAAATAAATTTATCAAGTCATTTCATCCAGCACTTGACGAGGACTTGAGATCGTGAACCCGCAAATATACAGATTTGGTTGAGAAATACTGATCACAGAGACGGTCTATAATTTCAAGGTGTACTGAATTACCAGTTTCCAACAATAGTCTCCCTCGCCAATTTGCAGGTATCAGCATTAGATCCGAAGGAACCCTTTCCAATCGTAGACATAGGCTGTGGAAATGCTGACTTCTCAGAATCGCGTCGTCCACAAGGACACCGTTTCTACGTATGCCTAATCGGCGGTTGCTCAACGCAGGACTCGAAGTATTTTATGTCTCAATTCGCTTCCTGAATGCGTTACCCCGTTCTCGACTTAAGTAGCTTGTATTCACCCAGCCAATATGTGCAGTAATTACTTCCTTGGCGACAGGTCTCAGCTATTCAGACGGAACGATGACTGTTCACCCCAATGGTTAAGTCGTCAGATTTCAACGCAACGGAATGCAGGTTCGAACCCCAAAAATAAATGTAGTGGATATCTTCGGTAATGACCTCAAATGAGTCAGAAATGGACGCTCAAGTCCCCATAGTTTTTTCGGTAATGCTATTCTGCCAGTAGGTAATCTGGTCTGAACTTTCGTGAATACAAGAAAATATGGCTTACGCTGGTATGTCACACGCCCATGGGGTGGAATTGTATCGGCGTGGTCGACCAAAGTCGTGCGACCTCAGCCCCTGTCTAGGTAGCATGGTACCCCACCTCAAGGACACATCAAACAACGAACTCTCTCGCCGAGCCAAGTTTACACCCAAAGGTTTTAAGGCTCCCTCCTCAGCTGGGTGGAGTGGGACCCCTTTGGTGGAAGAAGCATGTGACTTTCACAAAACTGCTGGTTTTGTGGATTGGTGGCTTCTGGGTGTACCGACAAATTGTGGTATTCCACGTTGGGCAAAATTTATTTCTTCGTGCTCTACACGGATTTGGGATCACAAACGAATACAGGCAGTTCTTCTTCCTCTACCATATGAGATTCCAATGGCAGTCTAGTTAATTTCCTTATTTGCATGACAGTTACTCGTTAGGGGGCTAGATTTATCGGGGTGGGACTATTCATCAAAGATGGGCAGTGTGTACAAGCTGTTGTTCATAATTAAGTTAGACGTATGTATCCTTGTCCGGTGCCTGCGTCTACTGAGCTCGGTAGCGATGTGGCGTTGGTATCTCCAAAAGCCACTCCTCACCTTGACGTGCCGTCGTTTCGTCTGTTTCCGTCCGTATCCTAGCAGTTTTCACTTTTCAGCAGCTTGACTTCAATTACAAGTGTGAAACGGTTCATCCTACTCGTTTCCACCCACAAGGGATTGTTTTCTTGATCTCATAAAATCACAAAAGATTGTCGAATGCATAATATATTTGTTTGACAGGTCGAATTTTGCGCAAACGAACGAAAATTCGAGTCGCAGCAAGCAGGTGTAAAGCAGACGCGATTACTGGAACACGAACGACATTCACCCTCCGTTTCGGAGTCATACCCTAACCCATAATCAGAGACAGCAGCACCAGATACAAATAAGTCATGCACAAGGAGTTGCAGCTCGTATAGGACACAGTCGTCATGCCACACTGCATGCCTGACAAAATGAAAGGCTTCATCGCAGTTCGCATCCCCTTACTGCGATGATTGTTTGATGGCCGACATTCTATTTGCTAATCGCGGTTGTGGTCATTGTTGCGATGACGGCTTGATGACCGTTAATTGCCACCCCTGTTGGATGTTGGTGTGATAATTAGTAGGCCAGTTGGCTCACCGAGGCTTGCGCAGGGAGCGGTATTCGCCTGCGTGCCCCCCTCCCCCCGCGTGGCTAATCACTTTGTTCAGGCTACGGCTCAGCAGCGAATAATGAGGGGTGGGGGGAGGGGTCATTGCACTTGTTTATAGACTAGGGACAAGCGAACCACGATTTAAGCAACTGGAGACTTGCAAAGTTGCCACCCCCGGAGAGAAGCTCGGTCTTGTCGATCTTGAATATGTGGCCGGATCCCGGATCAACTGTCTCGGTAACGGAAACGTTTGTAAAACTGAGGAGACATCTAGCGAGAACATCACCAAACCGTTAAGGTTAAGGTCTTTGCTGTCGTCAATGAATGCGAAGGTATCTCGATAGCTGCGTGGTGCTAGCTGATGCTGTACGGGCTTGAGTTTCTCTGCTAGCCACTTCACTATCGCATAAAAGGGACACTTTCGCATGCCTAAAATCGGACGAACTTGCAGGCCTCCCTTATGGATCTTAGGTAGACCATATAGTCGAGGAAAATGTGTGCCGACGGGCTGGAGGTAGAGCCTCCTTGAACAGTCAGTCAGTTTTGCCTCTAATTCATCATTGCAATCCTTTCCTTTGTCCACATTCCTGATTTTCCTCTGGTCTGATAATATGCACTGCATCTTCGCTACGTAGTCCGATGTCTTCATTATAATGACGTCTGTTCCTTTGTCCGGTTTAGTCACCAAGATATCTCTGTACTCCCGAAGTTCTTTTAACCTTTCTACGTGTGCTTGTATCAGCAATCCCTGAAATTATGGCGCCTTGTCCAGGTTGCAATTCACCAATGTTGAGCTGTGTTGGATACTGTCTGTAGAAGCGGGCGCTAGATCGTAGGTTTGGTTCCAGGGGTTCTCGAACTGAGTTTTCAATCCTAACTGATTAACTTTTCAACGAGGTATGCAAGACCTAGGACCAAGGAATAATGCGTAAGGTGGTGTTTTATCAAGTGTCATATAGGAGTGGTTTTGTACATACCGACATGACGCAGCGGCCGGTTATGCACCCAGAAGACCTCTTTTCTTGTGACCATTGTGAAGTTAGGTTGGAATGACGATTTAGTAATCTTAATTGGTCCTACCTGTTCCCAACGCCTTGGTAGAACTTCGCTTCTACCTGACGAATAACAGACCATGACATATTCTGCATTGGGCAGCATCTCTCCCTCTCTCCACAGTTGTTTTTCAAGTTTGGGCGTTCATCATATCACCATAATTTGCGATTGAATTTCCCGTCGAAGTTTTCTTCGGAACCCACAGGACGAATGGAAAAAACATTGAGAACAGAACTATGTTAATCTTAAATTATCCAAAAGATTTTGTAAAAAGCGACGTTTGCCGAACTTTCAAAACCCCAGATACGACACATGTGTCGGCATCTACCGCGCCGAGTATATATTTGCCAGTCTGAAGATTTGGCATCTGATCCCCTTTGAGCCCGTTTATAAATTCATCAGAGGAGTTTGTCCATTGAGTGACAGGCGTGTGACAAACTATCGAGAAGACATTGCCAGACTGGCGAGGATGACCAAGAAGGATAGGCGCCAATGTAACGATCAAGTGGGCTCTTAAACGGTCCGGAGGACAATCGGCAAACATCTGTCGCCCACTCAAGGTAATCACAGTCCCAGCTAGTCGTTTGGGCGTCAAATTCTTCCCACCTAACAACATGAATCTTCTACGACCAACTCTGGAGCCCACTAATTTCTGGGCTATTAGTTCGGATTAGTTTAGGGATTCATAGAATCCAACCTCAAGTGGAACATCAGGGGGTCAAAAGGAGGGTGTCGAGTTGCAAACCCGGATCCCTTCTTCCTCATCATCCCCCTCGCGCATGACTTTCACCAATCACTGAGGTGATCCCATCCGTCAGAATAAATGACTGACTAGGAGGCCGCCCGGAGGGCCGTTATCCAGTCGGTAAATGTTTATGTTCATCCCTTATTGGGGAGACGGACCTTCGCACCGTCTTTCCATTGAGTTATCCGACATACTTCCATCTCCGTTCAGACCTAAGTCACCTACCCGTAGATGACGGGACGACGAAACTTCAAAGACGACGTCTTGATGCGAAGCAGGAAACAGGAAAAATGCAGAGCTAGTAAGGATCGAATGGCACTGAAGCCTCGACAATGCACACACCTGTCGAGTTCTGCTTTGAGAAGTCTGCGTAGGTAAAGGGGAACTCTCTCATGCAGTGACAGGTTAGCGTAGTGTACTGAGATGATCCACTAGCAGGTCGGTGGATTTCACGTGAAGATGTTACAGGAAACTTGTGCGAATTTTAGTGATGCATGTGTTGTCGGTTGAAGGATGGGTATAACGCCAGGTCCTGCTCACCGCGTCATCGCTGGGAAATTGGTCTTTATCCAAGACCGTGAATAAGGCTGTTTGCTGACATGGCTGGGTTATTACGGCAAATAGGCCAAAAATGGCCACTCCAGTCTACCTTGTCTTTACTCGCAATGCTATTCTTCCAGTATATCATTTGTTTCAAATTTTTGGAGAGAGACGTGTCTCAGACCCTGCCCAGGCAGACCTGTACGCCGTCAGCGGTGCATCAAACAACGATCAATTTAACTGATCCAAATTTACGCCCAAATGTTTGAGTGGTCTCTCGTCTGGTGGGTGAAGTGGGACTCCTATGGCGGACATAGCATGTGCACTTTACTGAACAGACGGTTTTGTAGATTGAAGGTTTCTGGGTAAATGCAGACACGCGATGTTTGAGTAACGGGCATTTCACGGTCTCAAAATATCTCATAATTGAAAGCTTTTTATAACCGAATTTTACCCTTCCTTCGAGCATAATATTTGGAGAAGACGTAATTTTCTAAAAAATAGGTAAAGGGATGGACATAAATAAATGTTTTCTGTGAAATATATTTGAATATATAGGGGCGACGAATATCAACGGGTGAAAACTCATAATAAGTAAGTGGTTATTTTTACAGGGTACATTTTGAGAAATTGACCTTTACCAAAGACCACGAACAACGCCGGCGGCTAGCTACGAGTTTGCTTGGCCTATTGCGTGTTCGCATGAATGTCATGCTAATGGATCCCCCCCTTCGGTGTGTCAGTTAACCCACAAAGACGACCTCTTGAGGTGAGTACGGCGACAGCAAGATGGGTCTTAAAAAATTTATTGAAAAGGCAATTTGGCGAGCATACGTTTGCTTTCGATAAATTCTCTTCAGGCCTGTACATTTATATGGCTATTGAAGTAATGAATGCAAAGGATACGGGTAGATAGGGGAGGGTGGGGGAGGGGGAGGGTGAGACACCATAATTCCAGTCAGCGCCAGGGGGAGGGTGGGTCCCGGCGAATGCAGTTACATGCGGGTGTCTGGCTTGGTGGCTTTGGCCCATGGTAACTGTGGGGCCTGCACGAAATTCTTCTGCGCGCATAGGACCGGCCGGCGTAGCCTAATTGCAGCCGCCTCTGCCGTTGCCAACAAGCGCTGCCCAAGCAGTTTTGGATAGCTTGATGGGACCTTGTAGATCACTCTGTAGACGCCACAGAGGCCTTCAGAGTGATCTACAAGGTCCCATCAAGCTATCCAAAACTGCTTGGGCAGCGCTTGTTGGCAACGGCAGAGGCGGCTGCAATTAGGCTACGCCGGCCGGTCCTATGCGCGCAGAAAAATTTATTGGTTCAACTGTTCCAGCACTTGATGAGGGCTTGAGATAGTGACCCGCAAATGAACAGGTTTGGTTGGGAAATACTGATCGCACTGAGGGTCTATAACTATAAAGAGTACTGAATTACCAGTTTCCAACAATAGTCCCCATCGCCAATTTGTAGGAATCAGCACTAGATCCGAAGGAACCCTGTTCGCTGGTAGGTCTCACCTTTGGAAATGCCGACTTCTCAGACTCGTGTCGTCCACAAGGGCATAACTTGAACGCATGCCTATTCGGAGGGTTCTCGCGGCAGGACTCGAAGTATTTTAGGTCTCAATTCGCTTCCTGAATGCGGCACTCCGTTCTGGACTTAAGTAGCTTGTATTCACACAGTCAATATGTACTTTAATTAGTTCCTGGGTGTCTGGGCTCGGATAGATTCTTCAGGTTTGCATCCAATTATTTTCAACGGACTATCTAAAGTCCCCTTTTTCTTAAACTCCACTTCCACACAGTTTCGCCAACATGTATCACCAACCAAGGCTTTTCAGAGGGAACAATGAACGTGCCACTCAAGGGATAGGTCGTCAGATTTCTACGCAACGGAATTCAGATTCGTGCCTCAAAAATACATTGAGTTGACATGCTCGCTAATGACTACAATTAAGCCAGAAATGGGCATTCCAGTTCCTATTGTTTTTTTTTCGACAATACAATCGTCCCAGTATGTCGCCTGGTCTGAAGTTTCGTAAATTCAAGAAAATATGACTTACGCGGGTGTGTCACACGCCCATGGGGTGGAATTTTATCGGTGTGGTCGGTGTGAAGACGTGTGACCTCAGCCCCTGTCTAAGCAGAATGGTACCCCACCTCAACGACACATCAAACAACGACCTGACTCGCTGAGCCAAGTTTACACCCAAATGTTTGAGGGGTCCCTCCTGTGCTGGGTGGAGTGGGGCTCCAATGTTGGAAAAAGCATGTGACTTTCACCAAACTATTGGTTTTGTGGATTGATGGTATCTGGGTGTACCGACAAATTTTGGTATTCCTCGTAGGGAAAAATTTATTTCATCGTTCTCTACACGGATTTTGGACCGCAAGCGACTACAGGAAGTTCTTCTCCCTCTACGATATGAGATTCCAATGGCAGCCTAGTTAATTCCCTTATTTACACGCCAACTAATTGTTAAGGGGCTAGTTTTATCGGGGTGTGACTATTCAGCAAAGATGGGCAGTGAGCACAAGCTGTTGTTCATAATTAATTTAGATGTCTGTATCCTTGTCCGGTGCCTGCGTCTACTGAGCTCGGTAGCGATATGGCGTTGGTATCCCAGGGCAACATCCCGAAAGCCACCCATAACCTTGACATTGGCGTCTAGTCTGTTTTCGTCTGTATCTTGGCAATTTTCACTTTTCAGCGGCTTGACTTGAATTACAAGTGTGAAACGGTTCATCCCACCCGTTTCGACCCACAAGGGATTGTCTTCTTGATCTCATAAAATCACCAATCATTTGCAAATACATTGCATGTTTGTTTGACAGTTGGAATTCTGCGCACATGAACGAAAATTCGAGCCGCAGCAGGCAGGTGCAAAGCAGACGCGATTACTGGAACGAGAAGGAAATTAGCCCACCGTTTCGAATTCATGCCCAAGTCCATAATCAGAGACAGCAGCGCCAGCTACAAGTAATTCATGCACAAGGAGTTGCAGCTCTTATAGGACACAGTCGTCATGCCACACTACATGCCTGACAAAATGAAAGGCCTCATCGCAAATCGCATCCCCCTACTGCGATGATTGTTCGATGGCCGGCATTCTATTCGTTAATCGCGGCTGTGGTCATTTTCGCGATGACGGCTTGATGACCGTTGATTGTCACCCCTGTTGGATGTTGGCGTGATAATTAGTCGGCCAGTTGGCTCACTGAGGCTGGCGCAAGAAGCAGTATTCGCCTGCGCGCCCCCCTCCCCCCGCGTGGCTAATCATTTTGTTCAGGCTACGGCTCAGCAGCGGATAATGAGGGGTTGGGGAGAGGTCATTGCATTTGTTCATAGACCAGGGACAAGTGAACAACGATTTAAGCAATTGGCGACTTAAAATGTTGTCACCCCCGGAGAGAAGCTCGGTCTTGTCGAACTTGAATGTGTGGTCGGATCCCGTCGAATGGGCTGCGATCCGGCGACTAGAGTCATTCCTCAGCACTGCTACTGTTGCGTGTCCGGCCAATCGCGTCTGACCGGTTCTCCTGTTTCTCCGATGCATATGCTTAATCCGCGACTGAATTAGTTCCGAGGAGCAACTTCAGGCGTTTTCTGCCACGGTAGTCGGCCTTTCGACCTCTTTATATGGCGCTGATTGTTGCTTTCGGTCTGCGGACAACTCCACCTTTCAGTGGTGTAAGAGGATGACTGACTGCCCTGTCGGTACTATCTGGCCACTCGGCTCGTTTACGTATGCAGGTGGCCAGTCACCATGAGCACACATCGAAGATAATGCAATTCGTCAACAAAGTCTTCCGGTTCACTGTGCAGCGCCCTTACGCAAATGCGTTTGTAACTGATTGGGAGGTTGCTTTTGTAGATGGCCTCGAAACGTTCTTTAAATATCTACTCTTTCCCTCTGCACATAATTTGCGGTTGAACTTTCCGAAATGGTGATTTATGGTTCATTAGCCGTTGTCATCCAGTCATACCCGACCCCGAAGTGTGGAACGCCCGGAGCTCGATCTCACAAACTGTTAGTTAGTAGTCGGGCCTCTCTAAACACTGAGCCATGGCCTCGTTGTCTTGTCGTTTGCGGTCGGGAATATGCAATGGAAAAGCAGAAAAGCGTCCTTCCTCAACCTTTCAAGATCACAAATGTGGGACGGGTGTCTCTACTAGGCTTAGCACCTATTGGCCAGTCTGACGATCTATTAATATTTTCCACTCACACAGACTGCAGATTTCTGAGATGACAGACAGATTTTCGTCCTCGTATAAATCCCCAGTGCCTAAGATAACTCCTCTACTGTGAGTTCGATTTGCAGGATGCTTT
>CACRXP010000389.1:551408-578367 GCA_902702965.1 Spirometra erinaceieuropaei | reverse complement strand
TCCATTGGGCTTTCAAAATAGACAATGTAGACTTTCCTCCCTCGAGAAATCTGTTCTAGCCTAATATGTACAGTGTACATATACATGTGTATTATATTAAATGAAGTACTTCTGATCACCGTTAACACCAACTGGTCTTGACAAACTGCACCAGGCTGTCTGTCCTCAAGGACGAGCAGAGGTCTCTGGGCCGTTGCAAGTGAGAAGATATGTAAAAGAGATATAAGTTAGGCTGCTTAAAACAGCAAACTTTGTTATGGAAGGGCGTAAGTAGACTCAAAAGAGGAACTTCGTTGGGGACGTAAGGGGCACAGCGGTGTTTGGGACAAGCATACACAATTGAGGGATAATAATCAAGTACGAATCAGGTCAGACGATGGGGAGAAGGATCCGTTGCATAAGGTGAATGTTGAAGACCGTTCAAGAATACCTTTTCATCCTCCAAGAAATTGGCATCCTAAAGAGCAAATTAAATAATATTGCACTTTAAACGTTACTATTTATAAAATAGTAGACAGATATAGGCAAAGTAACCTTGACCAACTCTTGTCGAAGCTGTTCCAGAACTCGGACGCGCGAGTATTCGTTAGATATGTCGTCTACTAATTTAACTGCCTCCGGCTCCACATCGAGTGCTGCTTGCATCGTGGCCTGGAGAACGTCTGGATTTCGCGCTACAATAAAGACACAAATTTGCAGTAGTCATCGACGTGTAGTATAATGGTACCATCATGCAGCTAAAAGGTTCACCTTGCGCCCATCGGATCTTTGTTCTGCCGTTTTTCGTTGTAAGTTGCTCATCGTCAGATGACTGATCATGTTTACTCCTACCATTGGTGGCGATCCGATTTGGGACTTTCCTTACCGGTTGCTTGCATCGAGAACACACCAGTTTCCGCTCTGCCCTCAGTTTTTTCTCAAACTCCTCTTCCCGTCTCTCCAGTTCCTGTTTTTCCTGAAAGGTCAATTACAAAAGGCATTGTTTTAAAGCTTTCAAATAGAGAAGTCATTAAATTTACCCACAAGGATTTTACGTTCGAAAAATGCCACTTAACCAAGGGGAGACAGCAATCATTCCCCTCGCCCTAGATCACGAACCTGAGCCAGTCGACGCTCAGTCTCTTCGACTTCCTTCCGCTGGGCAGCCAGTTCAGTCTGGGCGCGCGTCTGTTCCTCCTGTAGCCGACGGCAGCGCGCATCGACCTCCGCTACCGCTGTTTGCATTCCATTCAGCGTTCCCAGTCGCGTAGCAAGATCCTGCTCTCGCAGATCCAGCTCCGCCATCTTCTCGGTCACCGCGGTCTCTTTATTGGCCAAGTCGTTTCTTTTAAAAGACAGCAACAACAGAGAGGCGCAAACATTAATGCTCCTGGAGGCTAAAAGACCTAGGACAGAACTGTGTGGGACAGTGCTGGTAATTGGGCAAAAACATCGAGACGTCCGTTCTGATGTGCAAAAACGCAACTGGGCCTTCGGTAGCGAGATGGCTGACCCTGAGGCATATCAGACTGCCTTCTATAGTAGGTTGAGCAAGTGGGGGTCTCTCACCAAATAGGATCTGGTACAGACGCCTAAGTCTAACACCCGACAGTCCGACAGCCGTTGCCGACAATGCCTACTGTGTGCTCCTCGGCAAGGTGAGAACAGGCACGGTGACATGTGCGTGAGTTAGTTTATGATGAGGGTGGACTTGCAAAGCATCTAACGCACCCTGACACGGCTGGGCCCGCACCTAGGCCTACCACCGCACCTCCCGGTC
This sequence comes from Spirometra erinaceieuropaei, assembly GCA_902702965.1. Taxonomy (NCBI): domain Eukaryota; kingdom Metazoa; phylum Platyhelminthes; class Cestoda; order Diphyllobothriidea; family Diphyllobothriidae; genus Spirometra; species Spirometra erinaceieuropaei. The sequence goes on along the minus strand of CACRXP010000389.1, from coordinate 576,608 downwards.
CACAACAAACACTTGATCAGGATTTTAACCAACAACAAAAATGGGTCACAAGGAGGAGGAAGTCACTGGGTGACCATGCACACGGCTTATATACTCAGCGGGAGTGCAAGCGCATCCACCGACAGGGAGTCAGGTAGCAGAGAAGAGCCAGCGCACGCCAGGCTGCGAGGGCCATAGTTTGCTGAATTAAGGCATAACATACGCACATAGTCCTTAAAGCCTGCTATAACACCCAGACGCAGTAAAACAGGCTAATTGTCAATTAGGTTACGACACATAATAACGTACATACATTGGGAAGTAGTAGCACTAGCAAGTGACCATTTCAGACGAATTTTCCCCTCATTTGTCCCAAAACCAGACAAGGTTAGTAAAGACCATTCCCAGAGCTTAAGATATGTGTGGAACAAAATACATTGTATCTGCCGGATACGTAGCATCTTTGCGTAAACAGATCTGACGGTTCGTCCAGTGAAGACTGGTTTACCCCGTCAGTTGGCAGCCTTCTAAGCCACGACTTTTGGCGCGTCGTGATAGTCTCATAGTGCGTCAGGCGGTTTATGATGAGGAATGAGCTGAATGCACCGGGGGACGGGATCTCCAGAGTCGACCTCACTAACACCTCTCTCTCTCTCCCAGGCACCAATCTACTGTCCGATCCGGTCGATCATCTGGCGTGGAGGTTGGACACAAATGGCCCGTTCGGCGTGGACTAGCGCCTCGACATGACAACACCCACTATGCGTGGTGTTTGCTGTGGGATGCGTGAACTTTGCACACCCTGGTTAACGCATGCCCTAATCTGCTGCCCGCGTTAACCCAGCACATCTCCCGCATGGCTTGTGGTAGGGGCACCTGTACTCGGTCACACGTGCTGCTCATATTTGATAAAGTTGTTGTAAAACGCACATTAAAGAGCAGAAATAATAACCCGACACAAGACAAAGTTATCCAACCGGCTATAGGACACTTTGGCACCAACTTTCAGGGTGTTGTGATAGGTTACTTGAGTTATAGTTGGACTGCGCGCGATCTGTATCTGGCCAAACCATCGCTCCCACCTTGTTCAAACAGCAGCGATAAGTACAGACGAGCAGAACTAAAGAGAAAACGCACCAACTGAACAGGTGTATTAGAGATAAAAGCAAGCTGCGATGTACCATTTGTTCTGGATGACTAAGGAATCACACGTCACCCAAAAGCCAGTCCGTCACAGAATACTGACCAGTGTTTGTGACCGGGTGCCTCGGAAAACACGACATTTAGCATCATCTCACGAAACAGTAGCAGCACGGACGCAGTAGGATTTCTAGTCAATCACAGGAGGCCAAGCAAGCGTCAAGATGTCACTTCTGTCATGCTCACTTCCTGTGACGTTGTCATCAGGTCATGCATGCCCGACAAATGCACAGTCACAAAAGCTTTTCCGGTCTGGTCGTCACTAATTGTGCTCTTTTTAGAATACACTCATCAGATTTGTCCGCCTATGTTCTAATCCCAAAAGAAAGCTCACAGTGGCTGCGACTATTAAGGGTATAGAGAAGGACGCCACTTATTTGTCCGTAGACTGAGGATCGTGATTTATGGTAAGGGGAGTTTTATGGGTAGGGCAGCACGCTAGACAGAAAGTTGACAAAATGAAAGAAAATGCAGAAATTGTCTGGATTTCTGCCGAAAGTCTTATCCTACACTACTGTATGACAACGGAAATGAATGTAGTAATTAAACAATAAACAGAAAGTAAATTTCACAAAATATAGGATTTTGAGTAAAGGTATGAGGTCGTGGTAAGTAATCGTTGTGGGCAGTGTAATTTCTGCAACAGCCTGAAAATGTATGCTACAGTCTACTGACAGTTAAGTGGAGTTCTTCGCTATACCGTTGCCCCATAACTTATTAGCTCTGGAGCTGAAAAGGACATTGAAAGCGCTGTCAACTGCAATAAAATTCAGTCAATAAGGGGAAATTCCTTCGATAGTCACGAATGACCATCGACGACGAAGTTGGAATGTATCCGACGCACTTCTTACGCTTTTTAGTTAATGACAAACGAAGCTCCCCGTTCTTATTAAAGGTGTACTAACGGTGCATGCATAAAAGTAGCTGTGTACTGGCATGTTTTTGCAAATGAAGGCGTCTTTGGTACTAAACGAAAACCAGAAATAGAGAAACGGGAACCACGTAAACGTCTGCGTGTGCCTGGAAACCCAAAGTTTCCGTTCAAGTAAATTACAACCACTTCTAAGTTGTATTATATATCATACTTGACAGTACAGGTAATGGCTAAAAGCCCAGACACGTGTTTCGCCGATGTTCTGTAGCTGCATGATAAAGCTGCGGGGAATTCGACTCGTCACTGGGTCGCACAGCATTCCCCGTCTGCCTTCTGGAAGACACCGTAGTTTTGAAATTTTAGGTTTTCAATTTTTTCAGAACTTAATCGCTAACTTGGAGTAAGTCAGTTTGTTTGAGACTTACGAATTCAGACTGAGACTTGATATGAATATTTGGGCCGAAGTTCATCAGCTGAAACGGACTAACCACGTGCTATTCATAAACAATCAACAGGCAACCAGTAGTGTATACACGAGTCATACGATAGGCCATACTTGACAGCAGACGTGCCAGCTAGAAGCTAGCTGTGGTTGATGGGCTTCGACACAAATATTTAGATTTTAAAAAAGTTTCTACTTACGAGATTTTTTAAGACCGTGCAATGTCCATTCATACAGCATCGTACCTGCCCATTTGCCAACGATACTCATGAAATGTACAACGTAGTCCGCATCCATTGCAAAATTGTATGAGCTCTATATGGCATCTTCTTAAGGAAGAAACATATGATTTCCCTTACGCGGAAAGCATGCACCTCGTTGACGGAAATCTCTAAATGCTAGTGCAGCGACAGATCAAGCTCGAAATTTTCCGGAAAGTAGGAAGCTTCGAAACCGGAATATATGTTCTTCGGACATAAAATGCAAGGACAACGCGAGTTTCCACCAAATGAGTAAGAGAAAGTGTATTTTGTGTATGCTTCCGTTAAAATATATTTGAATTTATACGTTCATCGAAAATCAGCGCGAAAAGTGCATGACGAATTAGTAGTCATTTTCTACCGAGTGCGGTCTCTATAGGAGGCCGAAAAGAAGTGCATCGAAAGGCTGACATCCTGGCACGTCCGAAATAATATAGGATTATGTCGCATGAAAATTAATTTTACAAACTCACCTAAGTAATCCTTCTTAATCGAAAACACATTTCAGAATTTCGACCAACATTTCATGAGATCGGTCACTCACTGTATGTGCTTCCTGAAAGATACCGCAGTTTTAGAATTGTAGGTTTTTAATTTCCTCAGAAATTAATCGCTAACTTGGAGTAAGTCAGTTTCTTTGAAACTTATAAGCTCAGACCGAAATTTCATATGAATATTTGGGCTGAAGTCCATCAACTGCAGAGGAATAACCGCGTGCCATTCATAACGGCCAGCAGACAAGCATGGGTCGTACGATATAACATACTGGACAGCAGAGGTGGTGGCTAAAAGCTAGCTGTGGTTGATGTACTTCGACCCAAATATCCACACCAAATTTCAGTCTGAGCCTTAAGGTCGCAAATGGACTGATTTACAAAGCTAGCAATTATTTTCTGAAGAAATTAAAAATATACAACTACTAACCTTATTAAGTAGACGATAAATGTAATTCAGATTGGAAAAGTTTAGAGATCCGGGAAGATTATTAGAAGAAGAAAATTGGCTCGCCGGAACAGGTTTATTTAACTGCTGACGTTTCAAAGAGCTGGGTCGGCTCTTCATTGTCAAAGCGTAAACTGCACCTAATCGATCAGAAAGTTAACTTAAAGTGGCAAGCTGTGTTGGCCGGCCTCATGCTGATCGATTTTTCTCTCTCCTTACGCTGCGTCGGCCTCTCAGGAAATGGTTGACGGGCGTTTTTGCCTGTGCGCTTTATGAGTCACCACTCCGTCGAGGGGAGCTGATTGGACTTTAGTCGGGCGGTCGGTCTGGCGGTTCTTGTTCTTCCTCACCGAGTAAGCATAGCCCATCGACCACAAGCAACAATTCGACGTCGCCTGATGCAACCTAAAGACCCATTGCCACCCACTGAAACCTCAGCAGTCATCTTCAAAATAAATTGCAATGAGGGCGACTGCAACTATGTGGGCGAAACTGGGCGGAAATTGCAAACTCGCCTACAAGAACACAAATCGGCCACTCGGAGGTTAGACCCTAACTCTCAACTAGCAACACACGTTGGGGAAACGGGGCATACTTTTGACCTCCAGAGGGCTACCATCTTAGGCCGAGGCAACACAAAAACAGAACGGCTAACTCTCGAGGCGTGGTTCTCCGATGCCCACTCTATCAACAGGCATCTGGACCTTCCTGCAGCTTACAAAGTCCTACGTCATCACAACCGTAGAGCTCAGGACCAAACAACCACACCGGACTTAAGAAGACAGCGCGGAGATAGCCCGACGCTGAGCTTACTCGGTGAGGAAGAACAAGAACCGCCAGACCGACCGCCCGACTAAAGTCCAATCAGCTCCCCTCGACGGAGTGGTGACTCATAAAGCGCACAGGCAAAAACGCCCGTCAACCATTTCCTGAGAGGCCGACGCAGCGTAAGGAGAGAGAAAAATCGATCAGCATGAGGCCGGCCAACACAGCTTGCCACTTTAAGTTAACTTTCTGATCGATTAGGTGCAGTTTACGCTTTGACAATGAAGAGCCGACCCAGCTCTTTGAAACGTCAGCAGTTAAATAAACCTGTTCCGGCGAGCCAATTTTCTTCTTCTAATAAATATAATTATTGTAAGAATATGACGGGTTACGCGATTTGGTGACTATGGCCCTGGCAAACACAGAAACAGACTGCCACAGGGCCCGATTTTTCTTCCCTATTCACGGTTGTCGCCCTGGCAGTATTATTATTACCAGTAAAACCGGCACCGTCTTCATCACCCCCTATTGTACTAATGAAAATAATCCCAATTATCGGCGTGGTACCCTCGCTGTAATTATAGTCCCTTTACTTTCAGCGCTATAGGTACTACCTTCCATTTCAGTGCCGTCAAAATCACCCTGCGGAAAAGCGATGGCTTCGTAAACGGTCTCGAATTCTTGTGTCTTCCCGGTGAAAACTTCTTCTGGTAGATTCACAAGCAGGGTCACAAGGAACCCTACTAAAAGATAAATAGCGGTGTCCGCTTTGTGCATCGGACAATCACTCATGCCATATTTCCAGTTCGGAGTGTGCAGGCTGAACCAGTTTTAAAGCAGAAAACAGCAACTGACCGAATGATGTCAAGGTGACGTTGCGTCTCTCCAAGTTTCACCTCATTAACACGGATTTGGTGCATTCTTTCATCTAGGGTGCGCAGCTCCATCTGGAACGCCTCTTTAGCTGCCGTAGTCTCTTCTTTCATCTAAATTCAACGAAAAAAGATAATTCCAGAAATGACCAATCACTATGAATTATCCCCAACACGCTTATCCCAGTGACTTAAGCACCTTGATTGTGATTGGTTAGAGGGGCACTCAACTATTATTTAGTTAAGAATGCTACAAAACAACTGCCAATACTGAGCTTCTGATCAGTCAGTATGCGGGCACAACTTGACAAGTAGCCGAGGGATTACACCGATGTCAAGTCTAATATTTAGGAATCAGAATACTCGAGCTGCGAGGTAAAAGTGGTGGCAAGCTTCTCAGCCGCTGGGATGTTAATGGCAGAATATACATCCCACCTCCCTACAGGGAGGGTCGGGAATAAGTGATTAGGGATTATGAATTAACTAGAGGTAACCTTGTTTATCCGAGCCTCCTCTTCCTCCTGACGTTTTTGCCAGCTCATTTGGTCGGCGCGTAGTCGTTGTTGCTGGTCTAGGACGGAGTTTCGTTCCGCAGTAAGTCTCGTCTGTGTTTCGCGGTGTTCTGAGAAGAAAGTGGACTGCAAGAATAGAAAGACAGACAAATAGACAACCAGATCCTGCAGGACAGATCGATGCGGTGGAATTTAATGGAAAATCCCGTGAATGCATTTTTAAATGACGGCGGCGGCGGCTGCTCGGTGGCGGGGAGCCACGCGGGAGCTGCTGTGGACCAATACGGAGGCCAGATCAGAGTACGCCACACGTTATTGGTCCGCGCAGCCATAATACATGCCACAGACGGGGGGGAGGGGGGTGGGTGTGATGTCACGCCCATGTGGATGGCCACACCGCGTCAGCCACTTGCACCCGATCCGGCCTCCAGTCTTCTCGACTCTGTGTTGATACTGGACCAAGGGGGGGGGGTGAGGGAAGAGAGAGTGCGGTAGATACAGCGCAAGTTCACTTTAATTATAAAGTAATACACGTCCAGGTCACCGTCCCTGTACTCACCCTGACGTGGTACGCACGGTGGGTATTGCCCGAAACGACGGTAGAACCGTCGGTCGATGTCAGTGGCGATGGTTGTGCCCCTAAAACAGGCCACACGGTAAATGCGCTGAGCCAACACGAGAGTTCGATGGGGGTCCGGCAGACTTAATTGGAAATGCGTGCCCATAACAAATGTCGATAGTGAAGGCCCCAAGTATCTACGGCGTACAAAGAGTGCCTACCATACGTGTTTAAGTGGGCCGTGTTTAATTCGATGCTCTCCTAAACATGGTAGTTCATCGTAGACTCTTGCACATTCGATTGGGAGGCTATCATCTGATTTCCCGTTGTTTAACCGACCATGACCTTAGCTCAGAGAGTTGCGAAACGGCGGCCGCGCTTTAATACTTTATCACGGACCATGCCCTTCGCTTTAGTATTACCTACCATTGGCTGTGGTGCGACATCTAGGGCAGCATCGTGTGAATTGTTTTCGTTGTTATATTTAAGGGTATTGTGAGTTTCGAGTCAAACGTTGAAGTACGTGAACACATACCGGCCTGGCTAGGCCGAGGTGAAAAGAAATCGATCTCGAGTTCTATTCTTGCACATCTTGTCGATACGAATCACCGAGTCGATGCCAAAGAAGCCTTTCAGGTTGTCTACCGGACACCAGCAAGCTTCTCCAGAGGCCTACGCCAACGGGTGGTAGCTACAGCCGAGGCAGTGGCTATACGGCTAGCCAATCCAGTACTATGCTGTCAGAAGACTCTGACACAGGCGTTCTCTCCTCCGTGGCCAACGCCGACCCCAACCTCCTGATGGCAGTGATGTGTGCACAATGTACCCGACGTACAAACATTACTCACAGCCTATGTCCCCCCCTCCACCTCGCCCCCTTGACCCAATGACCACGACACGCCGACCACGCCATAGCACGCCTCGTCATGCGAGTGGCGTGGAAACGATGAGTGTTAGTAGCCCCTGAATCACTTATAAGCCCTGTAACTTCGCATAATTTCAACTTCTATGTAACTGTTTTGGCCTGATGACGAGTTACCGAAAACACGTGTTTGCCAAATTGACTTTTCAGTTAGCATACCATCTCGATGTCCCCCACCCGTAAAACCCCTATTACAGCCATTCCCGTAAGAGAGGCGGCTGTGGCTAATTGGTGACACTGGGGGTCCTCCACTAGATCTTTGCCCAAATGTCAATATTCAGCGTGTGTTGGCAGGCCCAATTGCAGGCTCACACCGTTCTAAGTGGGATTAGTGCCGTCCCCCCTCCTTGTTATTGGCTAAAATCCTGGTCAGTGTACGTTGTGGACCAGGGAGTATATCTGGGTGCAGGTTTTCGTCGCGCCAGCCACCTGTGTCCTCTTCCGCCTCCTGTCGTTTTGACTCTGTCTTGACACCAGGCCCAGATGGGAGGGGAGGAGAGAGTGTGGTAGGTGCTGCGCAAGCCCACTAACTCACACAAGCCACCTTACCTACTCTCACCGTGCTGTGGAGGACACGACGGACATAATCGGCAACGACAGTCGAACTGTAGTAGGGCTTTAGAGGAAAACTGTGTTGCGTACTCGCAAAGTTCATATTAGGAGTAGACTTAATGCCCGGTGCACCGAACCAGAAAAAAACCTTATTGCTAATCTGATGTCATTCATTATGGAAGGTGCAGGTAACACATTTTCAAAACCCTTCCATTTGTCCAGGCGATTTTCTCACTAATGAATTAGCTTAAGACAAAATGCGCTACCTTTTCTTCATCTGAATGTATTTTTATGGCTGAACAAAAAACCACATACTCACTCCTGTCTTCCCAAAAGAAACACTATGTTTTCCAAGGTATGTGACTTCCAAAACGCCTTTCGAGATGATACTCAACACTACCTTGGGGTTTCTGAAACTCTACCGCTTTGGCGTTTCGCGCAAATGAATATCAAAGGTGGATGATTTTATGAGTAGTCCTTTTTGCCAATACGGGGGAGTTGAGTTTGGGATTAGAGCTACGGGCATCTGAACGCATACTGGTTAACTAATTAGGTTCTCTTGACTGACGAGGGGAGCTGATTGGACTTTAGTCGGGTGGTCGGTCTGGCGGTTCTTCCTGCAGCTTACAAAGTCCTACGTCATCACAATCATAGAGCTCAGGACCAAACAACCACACCGGACTTAAGAAGGCCACACGGAGATAGCCCGACACTGAGTTTACTCGGTGAGAAAGACGAAGAACCGTCAGACCGATCGCCCGACTAAAGTCCAATCAGCTCCCCTCGACGGAGTGGTGACTCACAAAGCACACAGGCAAAACGCCCGTCAACCATCTCCCGAGAGGCCGAGGCAGCGAGAGGAGGGAAAAATCGATCAGCATGCGGCCGGCCAACACAACATGCCACTTTAAATCAAATTTCTGATCGATAAAGTGCATTTTACGCTTTGACAATGGAGAGCCGACCCAGCTCTTTGAAACGTCAGCACTTAAATAAACCTGTTCCGGAGAGCCTAACTTCATCTTCACACAGATTGTGTCGTCCGCGACCTCAAATAACTGGCAAAATGAACTCCCAACACAAGGATATTCTGCCACAGGACGCGGGCCACGCTCCTATTGAGCAGTTCGACCGTCGTTGGCGACGATGTCCACCGTGTGATCCACTGAGAGGTAAAGCAGGCACGGTGACTTACGCGTGAATTAGTTCATAGTGACAGCAGACTTGCACAGCATCTACCACACTCTCCCATCCCAACTCCCCACTTGGACCCAGTGTCAAGACGGTCACGAAGACCGGAGGCGTGGGAGGGCGCAGGTGGCTGCCACGCCTGGACCCGCACATATGCATGCCACCACACTCCCCGGTCCACAACATACACCTGACCACGATTTTTCACCAACAACAACAACACTCCAACAGGGGCCAGAAGGAGGAGGATGATGATTGGGCAGCTGTGGCCACCACCTGTATGTCTAGCAGGAGCGCAAGCGTATCTACCGGCTGGGAACCAGGTGTCAGGGAACTGCCAGCGCATACCAGGCTGCGAGGACGATGGTTTGCTGACGCTGGCATAGCACACGCCTTCAGACCTTTTTATTGAGCAGTACAGGCTGCACGAGGCTGAGGAGCCCACAAGCGCGCGGGTAGCCAATGTTGTGAGACGGCATGCTCGATCTTGGGGCTAGCATGGCAACTGCCGGCAACGGCAGGACTTAGCCGACCTCTTATTCCTTCTAGCTCGGATAACGAGCTCCTTGTAGCGGTTTTTGCGAGTCCCTTAATTTCCCACAGTCTACATGTACTGACAAAAAACAGTAGAAAATGTTGAGAATGGGGAGTACCGACAGAGACAAGGGAGGCTCCTGGCTTAGTAGGCGTCGCTGGCCAGACACAGACAACCCCATGTTTATAGGACCAATAATTCGAACCGGGGTTCTCTGGTCATTAAGCGTTAAGAAGTTCAAAGCTCTACCGTTGAGCCACAAGCTCAACGGTTGTGATCAAGAATATTAACTATGGTGGAAGGAGGTCCACCTTGCCGACGCGCTCGTCCCGTTCTGCCTCGGAGTCCAGTGTAGAGTCCTCGCAGACAGTTGCATAACATAAAATACGGGTCGTTACGCGACTACCTGTAAGGGCTCCGGATAGGCGCCAGGGGATGTGTATGTTCCGTAACCAGATTGGTAAACTCTCCCCCTTTCATCATATTTAATGTACTCGATCACAATCAACAAGAGAACGGGTCCATGGCACAGTGGTAGAGTGTTGGGTTAATTAACGTTCAATGACCAGAGAACCCTGATCCGAACCACAGGTTCCATAGAACTGACGTTGAGTAATGCTGGCTGATGGCACTTATGAAGCCAAAAATGGCCATCCCAGTCTCACTGGTCTTTGTCGGTACTCCTCACTTCACCATTACTGGTCGCTATGCAACTGCCTGTAAGGGTTCTAGATGGAGCGCGGCGGCGCAGCAAGACGAGTAGGTTCCGCAACCCAACCGGTAAAAGCCCTTCCGTCACAGTAGACAATGCCAAATGGCAGGGGGCGCTCAGCGATCGTTCTTACGGAACTCAATCGTTCCTTTGTGCCTTAGGGACTCTCTCTCGAGCCCAACCAGCAGCCGCACAGCGGCGCATAATGTAGGCAGTATGCTATTGCCGACAAAGACAAGGGAGACTGGAATGACCATTTCTGGCTTGTTAGCCGTCATCAGCCAGTCATACCCAATCCCGAAACCGACAAGACAACGGGCTTGTGGCCCAGTGGTTGGGGGCGTGGACTTCTAACTAACAGGTCGCGAGTTCGAGCCTCGGGTGTTCCACACTTCGGGGTTGGGTATGACTGGCTGAGGACGGCTAATAAGCCAGAACTGGCCACTCTAGTCTCCCTTGTCTTTGTCGGTAATAACATACCGCCTACAATGCCAAATATCAAATGTTTACCGATACCATTGCCTAGCATCTTCGCAAAAAGTGGCGGCCCGCAAGCACGGATATCGACTATTCCACACGGATTGTGGGGATGGTCTTGATGGCAGTGCGTCAGAAAGAGACGCATTATAGAGGCATCGGCAGTTAGAGTCCGTCCTGAGGCGACTTATTTCCCCGCCTTCTGAATCTGCTCATCTTCCAAAAGTTTCTCTGATTCCTTCTGCAGGCAATCTCTATGGCACTCTCACGAACGTCAGAATCGATCGCTTCATGCTCCCATGAAAATCCGCTGCGCTGTGCGGAGACCAGGTCGTGCGTGGCCCGCGTAGACTGGTTGTTCATTTTTATCGGTCACTGAGCCCGAGTCCACCTCCGGCCATCTTCATACTGTCTTGCCATCGGTGCTTGGTGGGTGAGAGAGAGAGAGAGAGAGAGAGAGAGAGGAAAGAGTGCGGCCGATGCTGTGCCAGCTTGTCTCACCATAGATCAACTCACGCACAGTTCACCCGTAATGCACCCACCTTACTGTGGGACATACGATAGACGTTGGTGCTTACGATAGTCGAACTCTCATTAACTGCCCGAAAGGACCACGACCCATAAGTCTGCATCAGCTCGGTAAATGCAAGGCTGGAAACTCGGCAGCTACCAACTAGAATAGTAATGAAACATTGCGTCAACGATAGGCGGTGTAGGAAGCGCCGTTTGAGTCGTTTCAATAATGACAAAGTGCATAGGCAAGTGGAATAAACGGCTGATCCCTAAACACTACGGCGGTCAGACTGAGACTGTCCAGAATAACGCCTGTTGTATTAAAATTGATTCACGTCGACAGTAGATAAGAAATGAAGACATGAATGGTACGACTGACGTCTCACCATTTAGTCGAGTGAGATAAATCTAACTTCCTGGAGGTAAAAATCATAATTATCGCCAAAACTACCGAACGGTTTCTCTTTCTGAAGTCGTTGCTGGCACACCAAACTAATGTCCGCACTCTTATTTCAGGTTTATTGAACTGATGACAAGATAATCAAAGCAGAGTAGACTTAAAGCTTTGAGAAGGCGCTCAAAACCGGGTGCCTTTACGACAGCTTTGAATCTACAAACGGTGTTGGTGAATGATGAATAAACACCCCCCATGTTGTTCAAGCTGCACTGGCTTGTTGAATAAGTCCATTAGACGCTGGAGTGATGCCCTCTATCTCAATACAAACGTTAATACCGGAATATTCCAAATTAGCGCCCCGATATAAACTCAAATTAGTTAAGACCGGTAAATCTTTTTAAATGCAAGCGCTCTGAGCGGAAATTCATACAAGGGTAGATTCTTCTTTTGATGCTACCAACGCACATTTCGTTTGACCGCTACCAGGGGGCATGTTAAACAATGTATCAGATCAACGACGGCCTTCGGGGTGGATATGGGAGTAGGTACCCCCTTATTACGGGTAGATTTGTACCTACAGGGGGTACCTATTCTGGAGTCCTAGCCCTAATCCTGCCAACAGCCCTGACTACGACCCATACACACCTTGGAAGTTAGAGCAAAACCATCTGCAATACAGGGGAAAGAGGTACTTATCCCCCTATCCTACCGGCCTTCGATATTAGTGTTAATGCGTGAGGGCGCTGTGAGGAAAATTTTGGAGGGGGGGGGGGGGAAATGCGTACACTCTTCATACCATCAACTGTTGAAGTTCGCTTCGTTCGCGTTCAGACTGCTCCATGATCGAACGTCGGTCCTCCTCCAGGGTCACCTGCAGTTTCGTCAGACGCCCTTGTTCCTGTTTCAGTAGCCATCGGTCCTGGCAGATGTAAGATCAGTAAAGACACTCAGGGATAGTAGCTTACACCACAAAAGGGTACTAAAAATAGAACCAATTCGTCAAGCTGCTAACAGCAGGCCAGAAGGGAGCCTGTAGCGCCTCAAGCGCGTACAGGCCTTTCACCTCTGGCTCATAGGCCGCGTTAAGATCCATTTGCTCACGATTATTGAGCGGTTGGAACATGAGTGCATTCAGCTTCGAGGACAACCAATCAGAGGCGGCAAAAAACTGTGCGATCGCCTTAGCAACTCGTCAAACTGATATTGATTGGCCCTCATAGAACACGTAGCCATTCACGTTCAGTTCACCCTAATGAAAAGACGTGCATGCAGGCCCAGAGCCGGCCAGGCGTCAGTGATCTGGCCACTAACGAGCTTCTGTACGAAATACAGGCTTTCTAGTGGTGTCTTCACCTGCTTACTCTTAAAAGGCTTTGGTCCATGATTATTGTGGTGGTTGCGGTACACCCGCTACCAAAGTCGTCTTAAACTGTGACCCCGACGTGACTTGAATATGCAACCTGGTTTAGTCTCCCTAAGGTGGCTGGATTCGATAGTTTCGATGCTAGAGAACCGCCTGAAATGCGATGGCCACAGGGGCGTGGCATTCGAAGACTTGACCCGGTTGAAGGACAAGTATGGGCGTTTAAGTAGGTCGTGAAGGTCGGAATGGCACTTTATGACTTGTTTGCCGTCCTCGATCAGTCGTATCTCAAACTCAAAGCCGAGAAACAAGCCTGAACCAGAGTCCAGCAACTCATTACTGAGCTAAGTGTCAGCTCAGTCGACTTAACGCCCGCGGTGCTTCGATTGCTCCCGATCGCAGCCGCCAGGTATGGGCCGGCGTCATTTATGGCGGAGAATATGACGTTGCACAGACCGAAGCCGTGTCTTAATTCTAGCTCTTTCCGTCAGAGGGGCTGGGCATGGTTGGTTGACAACGACGACGGTGCAACCAGACTAACGCTGCTTAGTAAGTAAACGTCTTAACTACATGCATCAAATCGGGTGCTTTTTATCCTGCACTTTGTTATCTATGTGACGACATGGGCAGATGACTGGGTCATTGAGACGTCGAAGTTTCCTTAGCCACCTTAACGAGGTCCATTTGCGCGCACGTTTCAGGCCCTCGGTCTGGGTGGGTTGCAATTTGACTGACCACAGTGAAAAGGTTGGAAATATTCCATCTGGCTAGTCTGCCGGGCGAGAAAACACGTTCAGACAAGTTTGGCGGGAAGGCTGCCAGCTAATGGGATGGCTCGTTCCTTCGGGGGATTGAGAGACAGGCTGAAATGGTTCCTTCTTAAAGTGCGCAAATGATCCCAAATAAGTACATTCTGCTTATACCAAACATACACGGCGCTTAGAGTTTAAGTAAATTGATCGATCGGCCAGACAGTTTGAGAATTCCAGGGGCTGAAATCCGTAAGCATCAACTGTCATTAGAAGAAAACTCACGAGAACATCAGATCATATTGTATTGTCTAGACCGAGTAGGGTCAACTAGTTGGCAAAGCACTCAGTTATTCTGATCTTAGACGAGGAGTTACCCGCAATTTCTAGTCTGGGAACTTCAAAAAAGTGTAACGCCGAAGAGAGGGGCTAGATTTCATCCTGAAATCAAATGAGATCAGGAACGTCACTGTTACGTGGTGCTGGAGTTTCGCAATCGCAAATGAAACGGCGTGAGCTCCTGGCGTAACAGGTAAGGCATTTGATTCAATGACCAACGCGACCAGGGCTCAAAACTCAGGCAGCTCTATGCCGGGGCTGATTTATGGGCACCGGGTGAGGGCTACTAAACCAGAAATAGCCATTTCAATCTTCTCTCTCTGCGCCGGCAAAACTTATCGATTAATGGCTATTTCTGCTCAGTGTACGCGGTCATCTATAGCTAGTACTCCCTCACCCAGGCATTTGAAAACTAATTTAAACACCTGGTTCAAAATCGATAAAGACAGTTGGGAATCGGAGACCGCGCGGACTTATAGGTATAGGAAATCGATGTGCTCGTCTAGTGAAGAAAGATCAGTGGGTGGGAGGCGCAAGGTTTGCTAATAATCTACCGTCCACCATGCAAGTTGCCTTTGCACAAAATGCTCTAATCAGGTCTGGATGTCTAAAACCTCTCGGGTATTTATAATCAGTCGTGGGTCTTATACAATCAACAGGGTAATTGGCTTGTCCAGGTAGATCAAGACGGGCTGCAAAGTATGGGGGACGCGCGGTTGGAGAACGATTTCGCATCGGCCCTGTGGTATAGTAACTTAATATGGAATGACGGTCAGTGATTCCAGTTCAGAAGTAAAAATACGAATTTGATCACTGTAACTCTACCGATCTTCTGTAGCTTACAATGAAAATATGTTTAGCAAGTGTTTGCAGACAGTGAGTAAACACTCTAATAAGAAGAACGAGAGAATTTCTTTACCGAGTCATTAAGTGGGAAAAAAAGCCGAAAGGTCCTTTGGGGAGGGGGGGGGGGCGAGAAGGAACTTACATCCGCTAGGAGCTTTGACTGTTCTCTAAGTTGCACTTCAAGCTTGGCGACCTGTTCGGTCAAGCAGTGGTGGGCACTTTCAAGATCCTTTTCCTGAATTAAAAAAGATAAACGATGCATACAGAAAGGTAGGCTCCGATAGAAAAAGTTGCTGTAGTAAGTTGGAAGGCACCTCCTCTCGATCAAATGAACCCAATTTCCAGTTGGAAATTCACGAGAAGTTCCACCCGTCCTGCGAACAGAATCGAGGCCAACGGACAGTGAAATAAGGGTAGATATCAACCGGGACAGAAAACTGTTCTGTCAAGAGAATAACTAGGCCGAGCTGCCCATCCTGGGATGCTGTGCGGGGGGCCGAATGATGTGTGGGAAGGCGCAGACCGGTCAAAAGGTCTGAAAGCGTGTGCTGTGCCAGCGTCAGTAAACCATTACCCTCGCAGCCTGGTATGCGCTGGCAATTCCCCAACACCTGGTTCCCTGCCGGTAGATGTGCTTGCGCTCCCGCTGGACACACAGGTAGTAGTCACGGCTGCCTAATCACCCTCTTCCTTCTGACCCCTGTCGGCATACCGAGTTAACTGAATTATTATAGAATTACGCTGTATGATTATTGGTTTTACAGCCCGTTTTGATTAACCGCTTCGAAATGGAAGCACATTGCGGAATTTCGGTTGACATTTCATGAGTTAGCCCACCTACTGTACCACGCCAAAAGTAGGCCATACCCTACCTGGACGCCCTCGTGATCGTCCAGTGTCGTGGACGGAACCGAATACGTCGCATAGTTAAGAAGGTCTGCCAACACGAAACAGTCATATGGGAGGCAAGCATTGACGGTAGAGCATGCTCGCTCTTCACCCTGCACGTAAACTTCTGTTCGCATACGTTAAAATGTGTTCTGATTGATCAGGTCATGCTGTTCAGGCTCAACTTATTGGATTTAATGGCTTTCCAAACGACCATCTGCGCCTGCAGATACGGCAGAAAAAGATAATTCACGGATTAAGCTTCAATAACAGTCATTATGGGCTCACAAAGACTGAATATATATCTGACGGTCGGCCAGTTTTCCTGCCATTGTTAGAAGCCAATTCCTACATCCCGGGTCTTTCCTCCTTCCAAAGTTGTCTCTGTTGAGTACGGGTTGTGGCTAACCAAAATTACTGTCGATAGTAACATCTAATATAATAAGTGATGGAACCGCATGCATTTTTTGTATTTAGCCTTCAAATTCGCATAAAAAGTCCACCGATAGGGGAGGCAATAGCAGTGATGACGAATATAAAACAACGACATTTAGACGGGCAACCAAACGCTAACTGGTTAGGTCCCACAGCAACCATCTGATATCTCAGGAGCGGAACTGTGTCGAGACGCTCTTCAAAACGACTTCAGACGCACTGAAGCAGTCGGGAATAACAGATAAGTTAGATTAAAACTGCCCGTCATCAAACTATGCAGAATGGTCGCACAGAACATCCGCACAAACATGCCTTCTCACTCGCCCTTGGGAAAAGCAGTGAACAAAGCATGCACAACTATGGCGTGTCATGTTATGAGAGCTACTGAACGGAGTTCCATGGAGTTATGCGTTGGAATTTCACAAAAATAATGCTTAGATGAGCTTTGAAAGCAAAATATCGGTTAGACTTTGGTGAGGAATCGAGAATCACACATGCACGAGGGGGATTAAGCGTCTCAATCCTGTCCACATCCAATCAACAAATGCATCGATCTCCTGCCACCATTCAGAGCTGTTCATAAGCGACCCATTCAACAACGACGGTTTCTGATTGGTTCCAACGGCACCTAAGCTCCGATAAGTACTGCGATTTTTCTTAACCCTGGCTGTGACCTCTTCAGGCAGTTCAAAGACCCAGGAAAGGAACATTTGGTGTTTTGTGAGAATCCCCTAGCCCTGATTTCCAGAGATGATTGAAAGAAAAAACTAACCCTGACTCGCAAACGTTCCTCCGTCTGACGCAGGGCCTCCTCCCTGCGTTCCAGCTGGCCGATGCGCTGTGCAGCCGCCACCTGCCGCTCATCCTCGCCCTTCTGCAAATCGCCCGTAGCCCGGACCAGCTGCTCCAGCAGATCACGCAGCGATTGGGCACTGGGTTGCAGTTCGGAGATGGCTTTGCTTTCCTCCAGCGTGGCCTGTCGAAGGTTCGCCAGGGCCTGCTGGTTTTTGGTGAGTAGGGCCTCCATTTCAGCACTAGGGCGACGCAGAAAGACATTCGAAGAATAAAACGGCGTCTGGCCTAGTAATGGCATGGTCTGAGACTGCCTGGAGCGTTTGTCGTGTGATGATGACTCGCGCTATAAAACCATTCAAGAGGATCTTCCAAGTGAAGCGGCTGGTTCGCGTCCAGATCAGATTGGTGAATGTCGGGCCCAAGTAACTTCTGGTATTCAAATGCTAAAATTGCCTCTGATATAATCTGTCCTAAAGCTAGCTAATAATCCGGTCAACTAGAAGTTCATGGACTGAACGAGAATGACGACCTTCTAAGTCAAAAGGTTTGTAAACGTGTGCTATGCCAGTACCAGCAAACCATGGTCCTCGCAGCCTGGTATGCGTTGGCAACTCCCCGACACCTGATTCCCTGCAGGTAAATGCGCTTGCGCCCTCACTAGGTATACAGGTAGCTGGCACGGCTGCCCAGTCGCCCTCGTCGCTCTGGCCATTGTTGGGGTTTTGTTGTTGTTGGCGAAAAATTCTGGTAATTTGCTGTGTGGTGTAGGGGGTGTGGGGGCACGCCTAGGTGCGGCTTCAGCCTTGCCAGCTACCTGCGCTCTCACCCCACTTCCGGTCTTCTTGACTGTGTCTTGACAGGTGGGGAGTGGGAATGAGGGAGTGCGGTAGATGCTGTGCAAGTATACTATCACTTTAATCTAATTCAAGTGCAAGTCATCGTCCATGGTGGACATCGTCGAAACCGACTGTCGAACTCTCGTGTGACAAGAATTGCCCTGTAAGACAGACGGTTTTGTGCTAAATTTCAGGAAGCGTACCCGTTCTCGTGTCCGAACCCCAACCCACGTTTTAATATCAGCAGTAACTTGAACCCAACCCTAACCCTAACCTTAACCCTGAACCCAACCCTATCCCTTACCCTAACCTCCCTGTTACTTGGCGCGATGCCATTTATAATAAGGGGGGTGCCAATTCTCTTGTCCTACCGGACGATCAAACGGGAGCCGAAAATCAAGAGTGACGCGGTGGACGCGATTCCGAGTTTCGGGGAATTTTGCTCCGACATGGACAGTATGCCGAGTTTTGGCAACTGGAGCGACCACATTTTCCTTGATTGTCGCCGTCAGGTGGGCGCACACAAACACCGGGTCTGGTGTACCAAAACACCGGAGCCGGGTCTCGTCAGTCATTGAACTTGATTCTTTACCAATTTATCCAAGGGGCCACGCCCTTCCATCTGCAATTGAGACTACTCTAAGTCATGTGGCGTTGGCGTTAACCTGTTTGGTATACTTGCAGGATGGAATACGGGGAAAACGTTTTGCACCAAAATCTTTGTTTAAATCAAGGGAAGGACTATGCGATGCGTCCCAAAAAACGGGTTCTTATGGACGGCCTTAAAAAACGACAGTGATTCGCCGACGGACTCTGTCCACACCACATGTACAGTCAGTGACCGATCTTATGAAATGATGGACGAAAGTGTGAAATACGTATTCAATTAGGAAGGATTACTTAAGTAGGATTATAATATTGATTATCTTATGGCATAATGCCATGAAATTTCAGGCCCGCCAGAATGTGGGCTTTAGAATGCCCTTCTTTTAGGCCGTTTGCAGTGCCTACGGGCAGTAAAATATGACTATTTGCATAGAAGGCATTTTTCTCTATTGATTTTTGATGCCTTCATTAGTTCAAAAATATTAAGCAGAAAATATGCACAAAAATATTCCTCCCTTTCGATAAGAAATCACTTTTTTTTCAAATTTCGCATTCAACGAAAGGGTATGCCTCAGTTTTTAAAAAGTTCATAATTATGGTATTTTTAAGGCTATGAAATATCCATTCAGATATTATTGTACTTAGCTGTTTAATAATGGCCCTCATGAAGTATACAACAAAGTCCATATCCGTTGCGAAATTTCATGAGCCCTAAATGGTATTTACCTAGTGGCACAAACGAATCGTTTTTTCCTGATACGTAAAGTATACAGCCAGTAGGCTGAAAATTCTAAGCCCAAATGCAACGGCAGATCGAGCTCACAATTTTTCTGGTATTGGAAAACACTTTAAAACCGAAAGATACCCATTCCTGAGATTGGCCACTGACTATACGGCATGTGACCTAATTTATGAAATGTTTCGAAATTTACGAATGATTGCCAATTACTCGCAAACCGAAACCAATTAATGGAACCAGTATATACGTTAATTAAGTGCAACTTTGGAAGAATGAAAAATATAAAAGAACTATTAAAGACAGTCTTGGGTTGCTTCGACATGCCGACTTTTTCTAGAAAAGCGCTAAATATCGAAAAGTCAAAAATGGCTGTAATTTGGTAACCTTCGTCTTCAGCTGTGTAGAATGTCCTCTCGAACAGAAAACGGGGTAAATGTGAAAGCACAACTAAAATAACGTTTAAAAACACGGTTTTGGTGAAGCTCACATCAAAAAATCCCTTAAGGATTAGTGTAATTTCATATATTGCGGTTTGTCAACAGCCTACATTCAGAGAATATTATCAAAACAGTTTTCCCGGGATTCGTGGTATTCTTGACTCGTTTTGCTTGATTTCACCGATGGGGACGTCGTAGAAACAAACATTGTCATAAGGTTACATGCTGCCAGGTCGATCGGTGCCTAATAAATTTAAATAGAACCGACAGGCGTGATCGTAAACAAACCCACTCTAGGATTTTTGAACTCTGACGTTGCACGGACATTCAACAGTCAAAAAATCAAAAATATGCAACGCCTCAGCTGACTAAAGGACCACGATCTTGCAAACCCTCCTAAACACTGTGCTTGTGTCGGAGATATAACAATTCAACAGATACACCGGCGGGCAGGCGTGTTAAAAACAGTCTCTCACCTGTGCTCGGCCCGAAGCGATTCGACAGTCCTGGTAGCATCACTCTTCGCCGCAGCGACGGTGGTCACCAATTCTGTGCGCAGTGTCTCGTGATACTGCTCCATTTGAGTAATACGATCACGAAACTGACCGATGCTGAATTCCATCTCCTCCTTCAGGCTGAAAGAGAATTCACTTGACTGAGGTCAAGAAGAAGTGGGGAATTGAATTGGACAAGGAGACGCGTGTGAGGACTGCACCCGATACTTTTTGAAGTAGGCGCTACAACCCCCGTAAGGCCGACCGACATTTCATAAAAAGACCCCAGTATCACTTAAGGTAGGATTGCCATCTAGCAATTTTATAGAATTGATTTACTGGTCTAGCGAGGAATTGCCGAAAACAATCGTTTGCCAGTCTGTCAGCCAATAACTTTTTAGAGAAAAAAATGTGTTGCGTCCAGACTCTAAGTTCTAAAAGGAGTGATTTTCAAATATTAACAAAAAAATGGCGCTGTGTCCGTAAATTCCGGGAAAAAGACTAGATTTTTAGAGGCATCGTAAGTTGCTGGAGAACAAAGTACATGAGTTACCCATTTAAAAAACCCTAAGTGAAACAGGTGGCCGGAAACATAATCAAACGAAGGCATGCATGCTGTCAGGTATCAGTCGACCAATTGTTTGAGTTTCTTTCCAATCAGTACCGTCTCCTTGCTAAAGTAGTATTCTGCATTTGAGCACAATGTGCGACGATTAAAGTCCACCTTTCACGAACTTTGCTGCTTACTGAAAACGAGGAGCTGGGTTCGTGGATGGTAAAGCATGTGGCGTCCGAAACATTAACGGCTATGGGTTAGACCCAATGAAAATGCAACGGTCCGGACTTCAGTTGTCCTGAAAGGAAGATGAAATGCTTACTGAGATTTGGAACACCACGAAGGCAGAGAGTACCGCACCAGGGGTTTTTTTAACTATCGGTGTTCCACATGTGGTTTCTGATGGAACTTGTGTTCTCAAAGCGAACCTTTTAGTGTACTCCAAAATTAACCGGGCAAGTTAACGGAAGAACGACCACTCACTGTTTTTCCCGACGCGCGGAGTTCTCTTCTAGCAGCCGGACTTTGCTCCTAGTGAAGACAAAGAATTCCGTTACTGAAGTCGTCTACTTTTAAGTCATAAGTAGGCTTTAAAATTAATGTAAGACTAGTGCGGAAATTGTAACCGTTGGGAAAAACACGTACGCGTGAGATTCTTCCAGGAGCTTAATTTCCTCCTGGTGATAGCGCTTGGCCATTTGAAGAAGCTTCTTCGCTCCATCCAGCTCCACTTCTAGGTGCTTTATGCGTTGAGCTAATTTGGCTTCCGTGGGATCTGGGCTATCTTTGGGCGTCGAGTTGACAAACTGGGTTAATGAAGGTGTGTCATAGAGCTGCAAGTAAAAAGGCAGCTTCATGGGCTTCGGAAAACTGAATATATTTCGGCAAATATGACCAAACAATTCAGCAACGACAGTGGCTTCTACGGGGCCTTACCAGTGAATTCTTGCTTGCGATCACGACCAAACTGCTGGCATTCAGAACAATTGAAAACCTGTAGGTGTTTTGGTAGATTTTGAATAATTTATTTTGACCCAACTATGAAAACCTCAGCGACCTCGGTTGGATCTAGACCAACGACAGCAAGCGAAAGAGTTAAGTACAGCCAATGCTTTAGTCTGCCCTACTGGGAGCCGTGAGTTTGATCACATTTGGGTCAAGTTACCCGCCCAGCCCGCTGTAACGTATTCAATCCATCAAATCTGATACACTAAGCTGTCTATCCAAGCAGGATTTTCTATGAGAACGACTTAGAATACATCAGATATCTGCAGGGCTCACGTAATAAATGATGCTTTGGAAAATTTTGGGTGAATTATTTTGGTCCACTGCGGGCTGGTAAATTCACCCGAATACGATTAAAAGCACGGCTCCCGGTGGGACCTCGCACCTCAGGTATCTACGGCAGTGACTGTACTAAAGTCTCCCCCTTGCTGTCGTGGGCTTGAATCCTTCCGAGGTCGCCGGCGTTTTCACAGTTGCGTCAAAATAAATTGAAGATTTGTTATAGAAATGTGAAAATTGAAGCCATATAGTATACACCAAGGACTTGAAAAACTGGAAAAGTCGTTAAGGAGACCTTCACAGCTAAAACAATTTTCGAGAGGGATGACATATAATTTCATGCCTACTACAATGTCGCAACATGCTGGCCAACCTTTGATCATATGTGATTATGTAATCCCACCTGAGGTAAACAAACCCCAACCACCTGTAATATGGGACCGGTGACAATATGGGTTTTTACGATGGGGACGGGGAACGAACAGGCGACGAGCTCATGTATTTGTATGCAAAAGGAAGCGCATTGGGAATGTGCGGTTGTACTTTTGGTGGTCGAGAAATAGTTGCCCTACCCCCTGACCTCTAACCTTAACCCCCTAAACCCGACACCAACAGCATTGTTTCCATCAGGTGGGGCTATATAACCACATATTACGCGACCCTTTTAACACTCAGGATGTTGTCTCTAAGCAATATGAAGAGAAGTGTGAACTTGTTACCGAAAATATGCTCAGAAAACGGTCCGGATGCTCTGGGAAAGAACGAAATTGCAGGCCAACTTTCGAAGAATAACTCAGATTACTGAACTAGTTTAATGCAAAAATATTCCCCTTCCTTCAATTATTAATATTAAAAAAATATACAATGACAGATAAAGCACCGTGCGACAGGAACTGTTTGCCATTTTTCCGATCACAAGATCTTGGACAAATTTGTAAAATTAATGGGAGGAGTAAACATTACGCAGGTAGTTCATAATAAATCGCCTAGATAATTTGACACTGAAATCTAACCAGTCAAAGCTCAACCACAATCGTGATGGGGAACCAATAACTGAGACGCAATCTACAGACAAACATAGATTAGATGTACCATTAAGCCCGAACCCCTCTATACTACTTGAGGACAGCATAGCAAGAAAGATGCTCCGAGCATTCGTATCGCCAACAACGCAAAGACGGATTTTTTACGTAAAAAGCACTGCGTCTCATTTTTAGGATACTTGAGTAATCGTATGGAATGTGGCGCCACCTAATCGTTACGCCAAAACTTACCCAATTATTTTACGGTTTGCCCAGTAGCAAATTGAGTAAGGCACTATGTGGTAAGGGTTACATAACTCTGACAGTAATATTAATGCTAAAAGTAACTTTTTCCGCAAGCCTCGCACCCAGCCTATATATAAAGCTAACTTTAATGGTGGTGAAGCCCTAATGCTAGTGGTTAAGGTTGGGGTTTGCGTTGGTGCTGGGTTCAGGGTTAAGGTTAGGACTGAAGTTAGTGTTAGGGTCAGCTTTAAGGTTTTAGTGTTGGATTTATGGGTCAAAGGCGTCCTGGCTACCCGTTTCATGAGTGGGATTAAATACGATACCATCGTCGATGTTTGTTCAGCAGCTAATAGTCGTTTATTTGTCCTACTGCATATTATACCTGGCGCCGTAGAAACGTTAGGACATGGAATATAGAAAACACGTGCTTAAATGTTCTTCTAAGTACTCCATCTCACTTATTTATTATTGCTTTCTCGGTTTGAACAGGATTCTGCATCGCACACATTTTTGCTTCTTATGGATTCCAAAAAATGTTTTTTTTTCTTCGGAAAATTAACATTACCCTTGCTAGGACTGTGCACTCCTGTTTTTACTTGAGATGCATTGTTTTGATTGATTGTCTTTATCAATGCACTGTGGCAGAGGGCGGTTCCCGAACACATTGCATGACTGGTTGAAAGTCTTGCAGTGAATAGATTTGGTTTAGGCGACAAGAGCCTCTTCGTGCGAATTATGGGGAGAGGAGTAAAGACTACTTACTACAGTAGGTGATGTATTTCATGAAATGTCAACTGAAATTCTGAAATGCGAATTCGCATAGAAAGGATTACTTAGGCGGGAGTTATATAAATGATTAACATGCAGCATAATCACAAGACATTTCAGTCTGGCTTCTGAATACATGTCTTTCTGATCGTCTTTGAAAATCGCATCTTCCAGAAAACGACTACTTAAGTAGAGTGAACTTCTTTAGTTGATTTCCAAAGCCTTTATAAATCCAAGCATATCGTATAAAAAATAAATGTACAAAACTATCCTTTCCTGATGTGCTACGACAAATTGCACCTGCCCGAAGTCTTTTATCAGAAGAAAAGACATGTTTCAGTTTAAATAAACTTTTCAATTGCCAAACAATCTGGGACCCGACCTATCGTTGCACGTGCTTTTCGGGTTTGCAACCTGCAAATGCTACATCTGGCAGGCGTGGCTGCGACATGAATTCTTGGGTTGTGTACATCTACTCTGCATAGTCCGTTTTAACAAGGCATTTTAATTGCTAACACTGTCGAATATGTTAATCGCTTCCTGCACAAAAATGACCCTTAAAACTAGAGGGCTATCACGTGCACATATCACATCACCGAAACACCAGGCAGAATAGTAAAATTGGCGCAGCCAAGGCACGTACAGTAGGTATCACTGAAGATGATTTGCGAGTTTCATTCACAGGGGATTTCTCCTTCACCGCACCCCTCGCGGTTGCCGGACGCCTGGAAGTGCCTGTCTAGGAATGGAGAAAAGTTGGTGTTAGGAGTACTTTCATCTGTCAAGATAAAACGTAGGCAGAGAAGGGTGGTGAGATTAGGACGCGAGAGGTAGCCCAGTTCTCTTTCTTCCCCTTGTCTTAGCTCTGTGACTACTCCGGCTGCATAAATGGTCCTTTTAGAGCATGCAGGCAAATTATTTCGCAGCCATATTTCAGGATTATGAACCCCTTCGGGGAGGGGGAGATCCCGGGAAAACTGCATTAACCGTCTGCTGTCTGGAGCAGTTGGAACTATTGTCCACTGTCAAGGGCTGAAATTTACGACAATAGAATACCGAAGCAAAAAGCACCTTAAATCTATCATCCCCGGTG